>JAUZSV010000507.1:62839-79123 GCA_034780495.1 Parotocinclus cesarpintoi | reverse complement strand
ACACACACACACACACACACACACACACACACACACACACACACACACACACACACACACACACACACATTAATAATCAGTCAGCAGCAGTGCAATGCATAACATCATGCAGATGCAGGTCAGCACCTTCAGGTAATGTTCACGTCAGCCATCAAAATGATTGGAAAGTGTTATTTCAATTCTTTTGACTATTAGTAATCGATGGACTGGGCTCTGTATTTTTCCCCAGGATGACAGTGGAAGGGAAAAACTCCTTAGGAGGACCAATACTCAAAAAGAGACCCAACCTCCTTGGGCAGCCTAGATGTTATTTCATTTTAAAATATCCCCTGTTTTTGGCAAGCAGTGTAGTAAGCTATAGTAGAAAAACAGAAGCTAATTAAAGAAAGCATTATATTGAGTACAAATATAAAATATAATAAGCCTTAAAATATATTTAATCAAAAATTATTATGCTAGATAATATTATACAGTCCAGTAAACACTGTAGGTCAATGTAGGTTCTTGTGTCCTCAAACAGAAAGCATTGGTGGCATGGCATGCTTAGTCAACCATAGGAGGTGAGGGGAAGTTGTTGCCCTGTAATGGGGTCCAACAGAAAAAGGACTCAAACTGATGACAAAAGAACAGCATGAATTTAGCTAGCTGCAGAACAGCTCACAGGGAAAACAGAACATGTAGTTAGTGAAATTATAAATGCGGCGTCTATTAACAAAACGCATTTGTGCAACTGTAGTGTAGCTAGTAAAGAAGCAGAAGGTAATCGGAAGGTTAGTCATCCTCAAATCCATCATCAGTGCTCACAGGACGCTGTCTACAGGATGCTGGTGGCTGGACAATTTTGGCTAGTTGTTTTTTTTTTTTTTCAGCCCAACAGTAAAACAAGTGCTGAAAAACTCTACTACCCCAATAGGACATTAACATAAATAAAGCCATTTTTGCTGTATATGTAAATATGAACCAAAAGAGTAGTGTTAGGAAGTAGAATACAAATTTTTCTATGGCAAAAATAAATAAATAAATAAATAAATATGAATCATTTGAATTACATTTGTGTTTATATATACATTATGCATATGCACTAAAGAGCCTTTTGTTCATTAGATTACGCGTCACTTTAGCGTTATAGCCGGCGTTATTTTCCTTGTCATATTTCGAAACCCATCACAGACCACAGTTTCTGAAAGCAGTGCCACAACCTATTCATGCAAGTGATCCGTGCTTGTGAATACAGAATGCTAATCATTTCCGCCACTTTAAGCAGCCTACGTCTCCCCTCTCATTACAGGGAATTAATTCGACTTTATTTAGCCAATGTCTGGAGCTGTCATAATGTTAATCTGAGCTGAAATTTTCGCTCCCCACTCTCTCCCTGACCCTTGGCACCCGGATTGGCGTGTTGTAATAACCCGGATCTTTCAACAGAGGCCCTGGTAATTGTTACCTTATTAGCATGCAAATTGTTTAATTAATATTATTATGAGGAAGTATATAATCCGTTCGTCTCTTGACCTCCAGCCCAAACAGCAACCCTCTGCATTTCAGTGTGTACATTTTAATGAACCCTTTAAAAATGTCTCACGACTTTTTTTTCCTCCTCTCTTCAGAGCCCCCCTCCTGTAGGGTATTCAGGGAGATCTTTCAACGTCCTCCTTTCTTGTGCCTTCAAACTTATGTTTTTTATCTTAGACTACACAGTGATGAATAAGTCCATTTATTCGTATCGCCCTCTAATTTTTTTAACATCAAATATTCAATAATTGCCCGTCCGGGCTCAGCGAAAAGCGGCAGCCCTTGACACGCGCTCCCTGGAGACTCTGCATTTAAATCCGCTTTTCCGCACCCAACCGACGTTGTCAGATCCGAGCTTTAATTAACCCGACAATAAGACAAACAAGACTTGCATTCGGGCACGTTATGTCCTCTTGTTTTCTTTTTATTTGAATTCGTAAGGGTTTTTTTTTTTTATCTCCAACTTGCCTGTGCAATAGAAACAAAGTGCATTGCTTCACGTTAATACAGTACACAGGCCTAATCAAAATAGGCTACTAATACGCGAAAAGCAAACTTGTGTGTCTGGATATTTCCCGTGCTGTAAACCTGAATCTACACTACCAGACTGTAAAAACACTTTTAGGCCTTTGTAGCAGATTGTTTACATCCATTCTCCATGGAGTGTAATACGCGTCTGTTCAGTGAAAACCTGGAAGCAGAAAGCTGAGCTATATAAACTTTTTTGTAACTATGAACGACCTATAAGCTATTGGTGTGAGTTTGGATTTGGATATGTCTATTATATACAACGGGTACAACTATAAACTACGTTTTGTTACAGCATTGCCTAAAATGATGGTTTCCCTTGCTATGAGAACTGGGTAAAGCACTCTATAGTCCAGTGAGACAAGTATAGTGTGTCACTTGGAATTGTTCATTTTGTAGTAGATAGTATAGTAGATCTACGCCTTTTCGATGGTCTGTGCAATTATCAGAGCTGTTCAATCACTTTGGCCTGCCCACAGTCTACAACTTTATTACATCTGTTCCCAAGGGTTTGTGGTCAGGGATGGACACATGTCTACGAAATTACACCAGGCTCTCACTTCGGATTGCGAGAGAGAATATCACCAGCAGTCAGTGCTACCTGGATTAGGACCTGACATGCTAATGTACTCCTCATCTCCAAACCTCTCTCATGGCAGAAAATGAGCATGTGCAGGCAAGTATACATCATTGACCCCATTAGCAGCAGGTGTTCCAGTGTAACACCAAGGCAAACAAACTAATCAGAGCGCCCATCCAACACCGATGCCCACATTACCAACATTACACAACATCAAATTCATTTTTAATTAGGCTAGCAAATTAATAGGCGGCAGTTGAGGAGTTTAATTACTCAATTAACTTCACGCACGTTAATTTTTAACTATCTAAATTAAGCCGCACATTTATTCGATTTGATGATAACTATAGAATTAAATCTAAATTAATTGTTGTGGACTATTTGATACGATGTAGGAGACGCAGTTCCAATTAAAACGGGGAAAAAAAGGCGTCGCGTTGCTCGTTTTTAGCGGCCAAATCCCTTTATTCGATTTATGCAGGCGAGAAACTCTGCTTCCAAATTTTCTCTGATCATGAAAAATTCTCTGCCCTCCTCCTTAATCCCCACAATTAAAAGTTTCCTCCATCTAATTATCTGTAATTGTGCTGCTGTCAAAGGAGAATGGAGAAGTGAAGGCGATTGATTTGGACTTTTAATTCACTTCTTCAGTTCTGATAGAAGGGAAAGTAATTCCCTTCAAATTACCTCATTCAATCCTGACACCCTAATGCCCTTCAAAATCTTTTTTATATATTAAAAAAAGGGAATCCAAAATGAGCGCTGCCTCCTAATAATAACAACCAAACTTCCATTAGAATAATAATTTCATTTCAATTAAAACTGACTTATCACCTTTGCTAAAACGTGCTTAATATGCCGAAAATTATCAATGCTTGAAGGAGCGCAAACTGGGGAGTCTAATTGTAATCAGCAAATCAGAGGTGCTTGTCGCCGGCGCGCCTTTCGCAGAGAGCCCGTTCGGAAATAGAACTAATTTACTCAACTCCCCGGGGAAATCCGCTCAACAGATTAACATTTTCAAAATATAGTAATGATATAATTTGAGGAATGGTGACGCCAATTTGCGAGAAGCCTTTGTGCGGAATCATTTGCATTTTTCCACCGCCTGCATTTTTCCCCTGTTAATTACAGCTCTGCAGATGAAGGGTGCGCAGTTTGACTCATCGTTTATTATTCAACTTCAATCTGGTAATGAAACACAACGGCAAAAGAAATGGCCAAATCTTCCCCAAAGTGTTCTTTAATTCCGAACCTCGTACCGAACCTCGCTAACACGTATGTTAGGAAGTGCCGTGATAGAATCGTCATAAAGAACAAATATGTGTGAAAGTTTGTGTAAGTGTGTGGTGTGAGAAAAAAAAAAGTGTCCCAGAAGGATAGAAAGACCTGACTTCTTTTTTTGTTTTACCTCATGGCGACATTTGGCTATGGAGGTTCAGGTTAGGGTTAGGTGTAGATCTAGGATGAATTATCTACAGCAATATTATATCAATGGAAAGTCCCAACAATGACAGAAAAACCTATTTATTACCTATTTATTCATATTTCACTGGACAGTAAAGATGTTGCTTCCTGAACACTTTCCGGTGTACTTTACCGGACTGGGAGCTACTTATCCAAAAAATCTTGCTTCTAAAACGTTTTGTATAAATGGCCTACTCTGGTGATTTACCACCATATATGCTGTTCACAAAATATTATTATAATTTTGGTGAGCAATATATTATGTCTGTTAGTATATTGCCAACAAAGGCTAGTCTTTGTTAGACTAGAGTTTAAGTAAACTTGAGTTTAAGTGCAATGCATATGCCATACCTGGGTAAGCTTAGAAAAGGTTAGCTGTTGGAAGACGATACGAATATAAAACTGCTCAGATGTAAATATACTTAATGATAAGAAGTCTTTAGGAAGATTTAATATAACAGAGATTTCTTGTAAAGTCCGCAACAACTGCAATATATTGTGTTACATCTGTGGCAAGTGTACGCTTAAGGCTTAAAAACACACCATGACTCCAAATGACTGGGCCTGCCATAGCCAAATGGTTCAGGGTTCAAATGCCACCTCTGCCAAAGCTGCCACATTTGGGTCCTTAAGGAAGGCCCTTAACCCATGATTGCTTAAATTGTAAGACTATTACAACATATTTCAATTGCATAAGTTGTAAGTCGCTCTGGATAAGATCGTCTGCTAAATGGCGAAAATGTAAATTATTCATAAAGCCTACTTCTGGTGTAAAACTGGTGACCAAGATAATCCATGTGCTCCTCAAATTTGTTGTGCAGCATGTGCAGTACAGTTGAGGCAACAGAGGGATCTAGTGATGGACTGACCTACTGTCTGGTATGAAGTAGAAAACTACCCTGATTCAGATGTTAAACCCTTTATGTCTGGTTATACATATTTGATAACACAGTCAGAATTAAATTACATGGTCAGTGACAGATTTGAGAAAATGGTAAAGCAGAATTACAAAATTGTAGCCTTCAGAACCATCAAGAACATTTCACAAGCTTGTTCACTCAGGGTGACAACCTCTGTTTCTTACGGATTGTTCCTGGCTTTGGGTTATGCATCTTTTTTGCAGATTAATCAAAGTGAAGCCTGAAAGTTGTCCTGTTACGCAATAGATTTAGTGCACATATCAGAACCCTACAATAACATAGAACTGTACAAATAAAGTATAACAATTGATGCTGCAATATCAGTGGTGATCTAAAAGTATTGTTACTGGTGAATGCCGCTTGGTCATTGCAACCATCAAAAAGCAGCATCAAGGCAACTGGGCTCCATCATTGGTGGACACTGGCATGAGAGGCGCCAGAAATTTTGTTTATTTATTTGGTTTATTTAACACCACTTTTAGGATTAAATGCTATTTACGGCAGACACAAGGTTACATAGATGCTAGTCATACATAATCAGATCGTAGCAAATTAACATAATCAATTAAGCAACTGTTCATTTGGATTCTGGAATGAAAGAAATAAATATTAGCCACAAAACATTTTAACCTCAGTTTCCCTATTAATATGTGCTTGAGCGATTAAGCACAATCGGATTAAATTCGATCAGTTTGATTTAATCCTTCTTCAAATCTCTAAGTGATACTGCAGAATTGAAATTATTTTTATGTTCACCTTAAAACTGTCTATCATAATATCTCTTTTCCAGGGAGCAAAATATTTGGAAATGAATTGTAATGCTTTTGCATAGTTACATCCTTTCTTTCAGGATCCAACAGCTGATAGGAATGTATGTGTGTGTGTGTGTGTGTGTGTGTGTGTGTGTGTGTGTGTGTGTGTGTGTGTGTGTGTGTGTGTGTACACGCATGCTCATTACATCGGTGTAACAGAATGACAGAATGCAGAATGTGCATAAGGACACAGACATGCTCTGCTGGTGAATCTGTATAAATGTGAATAAAGCTCTGGTGCTGTACCCCTCTCCCTCACAGGGCAGTGCCAGCCTGGACATACAGAACGTTAACCAGCAGACGGCGTTACACCTGGCCGTGGAGCGGCAGCACACACAGATCGTCCGGGTAAGTGCCTGTCCCACATTTAACCCAGATTGAATTTGTCCTGACCCTCCCACACCTCTTGTTACATAGAGGGTTGAATTCTGCAGGATGTTCAGGGAGCGACTCCATCTTGTGGACGCATAGCAGAATTGCTTAATTATTATGTACATTGTAACGTTTGAACGCATTTCCAAATTGCAGCTGCTGGTGAGAGCCGAGGCCAAACTGGACGTCCAGGATAAGGACGGGGACACGCCGCTGCATGAGGCCCTGCGTCACCACACACTGTCCCAACTGCGCCAGCTGCAAGACATGCAGGACGTCAGCAAGGTGGAACCCTGGGAACCCTCCAAAAACACGGTACGCATTAACAGGCATCCTCTGTACTGTACATCTGGTCTAATACAGAGGGGCTGACTGAGATTCTCCACTGTCAACTCTCATGATCTGTGATGTTGTTTACATATAAATAGATATTTTATCTTCTGAAACTGATCTCAGTCTCTAACAAAAAAATATATATTTAGAACTAGAATATATCTTATATTTGAATCCTCTAAATCAATAACGTGGGTTTGTGTCCCAATACTTTTGACCACATGTGGGTTTGTGTCTCAGTAGTTTGTGTTGCAACATTTGATTAGGCACGTTCTGCTCAAGAAAATAAAGAATTTGATTATTAATTTTAATGACGGAGTAATGTTGAACAGATGAATTTAACAAATTAACAATATTACATGAAAGAATATATAATAAAATATTAAATATTCTTAGAGAGATTTGAAAACAATATCATACATAATCTGTAAAATCTTAAATATAATAACATATAATATAAAACACAATTACGCATTATAAATATAATATTAAATATAGTAAAGCAATGGTGCATTAAATAGAATAAAATATTGTGTATAGTAATTACAGTAAAGTATTACAAGATAAATATAAAATAGTACATATACATATGTAATGAAACAAAGAATATAAAACATATGTAGTAAATAACATGTTAAATATTATGAAAGGGAGACTAAAAGAATAATACATAATATATAAACACAATGAATAAATTATTAAATATAATAACACAGAATATAAAACAATTATTCTTAATATATAAGAAAATAATTCATATAATTAAATGCAGAATATCAAACAGCATTATGTATAATAAATACAGAAGTACAATACTATAAAATCTAGAATACAGAATTTAGAAGAGAGAAGTGTTATTTATAATAAATAATCATGAGTTGTGTTGTGTGTGTATTTATATGCAGCTTATCATGGGACTGGGCACTCAAGGGGCAGAAAAGAAAAGCGCTGCCTCCATCGCCTGCTTCCTGGCTGCCAACGGTGCCGATCTGACCATCCGCAACAAGAAGGGCCAGTCTCCGCTCGACCTTTGCCCCGACCCCAGCCTGTGTAAGGCACTGGCCAAGTGCCATAAGGAGAAGACGAGGTACTGGGATTTAGGTCCTGTGGTGTAGAGAGATAAAGTTAAACAAATTGTAGCTGCTGTATTGATCTCTGTCTGTTTCTCTTTCATGTCTGATGTGTTTTTACTTGCTTTTTGTCTCCATCCTTCCTGCCATCATCTGTCTTTCCCTCTTATGTTTTCCTGTCCCCTCCTTTATCTTGCTTTGATGTCTCCGTCCTGCCTGCACTTCCCTTTCTCTCTCGCCCTGTCCCGTGCTTCCTCAGTGGACAGGTGGGGTCCCGCAGCCCGTCTCTCAACAGCAACGAGACCCTGGAGGAGTGCATGGTGTGCTCGGACATGAAGCGGGACACGCTGTTCGGACCGTGCGGCCACATCGCTACCTGCTCACTTTGCTCACCCCGAGTCAAAAAGTGTCTGATCTGTAAAGAACAGGTCCAGTCCAGGACCAAGGTAGCGCACGTGCCCAGTCAAACCCCGTCTGTACGTTTCTGGACCTGTTTGCACACACTGAGTGCCGTCTCTGCTCTGCCCACAGATTGAGGAGTGTGTGGTTTGTTCTGATAAGAAAGCAGCCGTCCTCTTCCAGCCCTGCGGTCACATGTGCGCCTGTGAGAGTAAGTAAACACACACACACACATATATGCACACACAGATACACAAACACACAAGCACAGTGTCCACACCAAGTTTATTCAGCCCGGTTCCTCTATTCCCCACAGTATCCAGTCTACACACACACACACACACACACACACACACACACACACACACACACACACACACACACACAAGAATGGTCCATGGTGAAATATGGGATTACAAACATCCTGGGTTTTTGTAGAAGGGATTTTACTAATGCATATGTTAATCTAAGTGGTGTGTGTTTGTGTGTGCTTGTGTGCTTGTGTGTTTGTGTGTGTGTAGACTGTGCCAACCTGATGAAGAAGTGTGTGCAGTGTCGGGCGGTTGTGGAGCGGCGCACTCCTTTCGTCCTTTGCTGCGGAGGGAAAGGTATGGAGGATGCCACTGATGATGAGGACCTTAGTGAGTGAACTTCCACAAGCTTCCCTTTTTTATTTTCCTCTCATTCTTCTGTTGTTGTTTGTGCTTTTTGGCCTTGCTTAATGTTCGTCACTGTTACTCATGTCCATGTTGTGGTTAACGGTTTTCCCCAGATGATGTTTTTTATATTAACTCAAATTTTAATCGAGCTTAATCCCAGTGTAAATAGGTTTATAGCTTTGGTTAAATCGTGCTGTTCAATGATTAAGTTTCTCGTTCACAAACGAAAGGTGACTCAAACAGTGGAACATGGGGTTACTGGATGAAACCATGACAGGGTTTGCAGTACCAAAAGACCTCATGCATGGCGATCTGGAAAATTAAAAGTTGAGGGGGATGTTCAAGGGTCCAGGTCCAGGCCAGCTTGCCATTCTCCTGTTAACTGTTTATGATACGAAAAATAAACACAAATATATCTAGTTTTTATATAGTAATGAAACGATACTACACTAAGATTACTAAGCACTATTCTATCAACAGAAGAAAATACATTTCCTATAAAGTAACATAGGGACTAGGGATAAGCTCTAAATGACTTAGAATAATCTGATCTGACAACCTTGCATGGTTCAGCTAGCCATTTACCTTAACTGCAGTCATAAACATTTTAAAATCTCCTGCGTTTCAAAGTCTCCCAAAATGTGTTTATTTGTTGGAGAATTACGTTTTCTAGGGTTGCCAGATCCCACGTCAGAAACAAGCAAAAGAAACAAGAAAGAAGCAAACTGGCTTTGAAGATTTCAAATACTGGCGAGCTATTACAGTGACGGGATGTAGCAAGCACATGATCAATTAAATACAATAAACATATGAATTTTCCTTAAACATTTGAAGCGACTATAGAATAAAACAAGCTAAAAATCCTTCAGAGTAAGCAGATCTGGCAACCGTTTGATTCTGCTTCCTGCTTTAGAGGTTGTCAACTTACAAGAATATTGGAGAGGAAACCTGCATCGGCCAATATTTACATTTACACTTGTGTCATTTAGCAGATCCAGAGGGACTTGCTCAGGGACCGAATTGTGGCAGCTTGGCAGAGGTGGAATTTGAACCCTGGACCTTCTGGTCCACAGTCCAGTACCTTAACCACTAGGCTACCACAGTCCATATTTCAGCAAAATTGTTTTGAATAAGCTGACCAATCAACCATTTCATTCCGACAGCTGCTTCAAGACAGCGTGCAATCACAGACTCGGAAAGCTGTAAAAGCTGTTTGAGTCTCCCCAAACATTTTTGGGTGCTGCATTTAATCCCAGGGTTGCAAGATCCCATGAGAGAAACAAACAACGGGGTTTAAGAAATCCTTAAAAGAGGCAAACTGGCTTTGAAGAAACCCAAAACAGACGGCCTTATTACAGTAACGTGAGAGAACGACCGCATAATCAGTTCTATAAAATAAAATTATATATACTCATATGCAGTATATGTTCCTATTAATTTAGAAGTTAAGCAAAATCAGTTGCAGAAATATCAGCGGGATGAACAGGATCTCTACTTTAGAAACAAATAAAATAAGCTGTAACTCTGGGGTTGCCAGATCACGCAAGAGAATCGAGCAACAACGTGCATGGAAACAAGCCCAAAAGAAGCAGACTGGCTTTGAAAAATCCCCCCAAAAGGCAACCTATTACAGTTAAGTGAGAGAGCAACCACATGATCAGTTAATGAAATTTCTATCAGGTTAAACCAGACAAACTTGCAGGAATAATGGAGATAAAACTTGGTGTGGGGGGTTGTAGGTGTTGTGTGTCCGCCGGGGTTAAACAGCGCTGGGGAATTTTCTTTGACTTCTCATTGGGTTTTTTTGCCATGACTGTATACGTGTGTTGTGTATGTGTGTTTTTTCTTTGTTTTGTTTTGTTTTTGGTCATGTTCTCGTTCACCTACATTCGTCCTTAGTGCTCATGCCCGTCCGTCTGATCTTTTTCTCCTGGTTTAGTTTGAGTTGAAAGGGATACTAGTGTAAGTTCACTTGAATACGGGGTTTGAGGGATCTGGATCTTCGCAGCCACGCTCAGGCGTCAGACTGATCACTCACTAAAAACACACACACACACAACAGAGGAATGCAGATGTTATCTTGGCCTCCCCCTCTGTGCCTGCGTTCTGTTTGCCACTTTTAGTTTAACGCCTCACAGAATGTCATCGTCCTCATAGAAACGGCTCAGCTTTTGCACTAGACAATCCTCCCACGATGGATTCTGTCCTGCTCTGCCTGTCGTAGTCGTTCACTGACACAATCCAGGACCTGATTATCCTCAAGGTGGCAATAGGACGAAGCCCAGCAACCAGTATAGAAAATAACCCTGGGTGGGAAAAGCAGGTTTCCTCAGCGTCAGGAGCAGAGCATTCGAGCAATCCGTTTTCTAAAGACGCTGTCCAAATGAAAAGCCTCCGTAACCGATACGTAACATTCCCCGTTGCGACGTCATTTTTTTAGGACCTGTATCTCGCGGTATCTCCTCCGGTCTGCTTTGTATATGAGATGGACTTGTTTTCTGCGTTTGGTCCACCTTTAAGGGACCTCATTACGTAACCCTGTGACTGGTTGCTTCTCAGCAGGGAGCTCTAACTCAGTGGCAGGGGGGTCGCAGGATCTTCTCCAGCCCAACAATCTGGCTCTAAGTTGGTGTAAGTATTCCCTTCCTCCCCATCAAGTCTTTACCTTACTGGCCGCACTGGCCTCTCTGCTCATCAGGAGGCCTCAAAAGTGTGCTCCGTCTTTCAAAAATAAATGTTTGACCTTAAAGTTGCTGTCTGCTGCAAGACTTGCTGCCAAGAAACTAGATGTATATAAATCTTCTTCATGGTACTAATTAGTCATTTCTGAACAGATCCCTTTAGACAGGTCCTTTTAGACGGGATTGGGAGTGAAGCCCAGTCACCTTCTAGCACCTCTCTGCCTTACCAACAGGTCGTATCTGGAAGGTTTAGATTTTCTTACAATATTTTAATCTTTACCTTACAGCCAGCGGAAACATCCCGGCCTTACAACGGGGCAAAGATAACACCAACGTCAATGCGGACGTCCAAAAACTCCAGCAGCAGCTCCAGGACATTAAAGAACAGGTAAACACAGATCCACAAACGCAAAGATAATAACCATGTAATCAATAACCCTGATTATCTGGTTATAACGGTGCAGGTTAAACTGTAGGATGTTTTATCTACAGGGTGAGTCATAAGTCACAGGACACCCTTTTATTTCAGAAACAAAATCATTCTGTCAGCAAACCGTATGCCACAGTCCTAGTTCCTCTAAATGTAATAGTACTATGTGAAATTGTTGGATCTTTCTGGGTGTTGGTTGTTGAGGTCTGGTGCTATGATACTGCAGTGGTGTTCCCTAGACAAAAAACCCCCAAAAGTTTTGACATTTCTGTGTTGTTAACTTTTAAACCATAAGAGAGATCACAAAGCTGATGGCACCAATCGATTTCTGATCAATTCTGATTTTCTTTTGTATCCTACATGACCACCTTCCCATTGGGAAAACTTGGCCTTTATCCAATAAGCCAGCTTTCAAAACGGTGGCCATGTTATGGACATAGCCTACCCATTACTTACTGGGGTGTTCAGATATGTCATTTTATCTTTTGTTTCTGAAATAAAATGTTGTTCTGTGGCTTTTTGACTCACCCTGTGTATTTATTTATTTATTGCAATTATGCCCACGGTTCCATTATCGCCATTTATTGTTTGATTTTAAGATAATGGTGGCATTGGTTAATGAAAAGTAACAACCAATCATCATCATCATCAGACTCTAGCTTTCAGTCCTAAAAGTCTTAGAACAGAATTTAAAAATAAAGTTAATAAACAAAGTTTATAAATGAGATTCTGGTGTTAGATGTACCTGTTGTTGTTTAAAATAGATAATCTGAAGCTCTTAATGTGAATCTTGTATGAGTGAGAAATGTTAAAGTTGGGGTTTGTAGATCAGCAGCTTGGTCGGGTTTAAGAGCTGGACTTAACAGATCCATGAATGAAGCTCTGATCAGTCGTGTTTAATGAAAGACGGCAAGTTTAAACACCAGCAAACATCGTGTTGAAGAAAATAAGGAGCTGATAGAAGTGATGAAGCTGCTGATGCTGTATAACTCTCCCGTAATGTTTCTGACTGATCCCTAAAATAAAATCCAGCTGAAAGCTCATTCACTTTATTTTTGTTGATGAGACTAAAACTAATCTTCAGTGTCGTTGGTCTTCAGTCGAGCTGTGAATCCATTAAGCCCAGGATGTTTGATTTATTCTACTCATTTAGTTTATCTCAGATTTAGAGCTTAAACCCAAATGGAAGGGTCAGATTCCTCGTTAAAAGCTTAAGCTAACAAAACAAAATACAAACTAACATTTATAGACTCATTAATTTTTTTTTTTTTTTAGTTGGATAATTATAATGTTGCTGATTTATTATGGATGGCGTTGTTGCTTGATTACGTGTGTACGTGGTGAAGTAATACCTTAAGAGCTTCAGTCAATGCTGGCACTCCTAGAACAGCTCATCAGATTGCAGGGTTGGAACTAACTTTGGTTAATAACTGTGGTTAGAAAACTTAACGTTGCCCCTCGTATCTCACCAGACTATGTGCCCGGTGTGCCTGGATCGGCTCAAGAACATGATCTTCATGTGCGGACACGGCACTTGTCAACTGTGTGGCGATCGCATGAGCGAGTGCCCCATCTACCGTAAGGCCATCGAGAGGCGGATCGTGCTCTACTAGAGCCCAGAGGCTGAAGTGGTGCCTCCGAATTCTCCATCGACGTTCATGCACCTGCAGAGCTAAGCCGAGAGTCGCCGTGCATCAGTGTTACTTGTTTGTTTAGCCTCTTTTCCCATCCTGCACTTTGTGTTTGTCTCTGCTTTTGAAATGAAGCTCGTTTAGATGGTGGACGAGGACTTTGTACTTTATTGTCCAATTTTGTTGTCCCTGATAAGTTTTGGTTATATAGAGTACCCATTATACGTGTCTCGTCCCTCTGTACTGATATTAAAGCCGTTTTAACACTACAGTCTGAGAGCCTGGGTAGTGCCAGGACTCATTTAATGCCAAGCCAGCTTTAGTAGAAGAACAAGTACACTACAAGCACAGATCGCACTGGATGATCTGATATGTAATACAAAACATCAATGCTTTACAGTCCAAACTAAATGTTTCAATAGAAACAATTAAAATAGACACTTCAGGAGAGCTTCTGCGCCTGAGGAAGGTGATTATTTAACGTCCTGACGCAGACCCATTTTATATGAAAACACTAAATAAATATTTGCGAGTCGATTTCTGCACACGTCTCTGATGGATGCCCATTTTGATTTCTGCTACAGACTTGCAGCCTGGAGAAGTTTCCGCTTTAACCCTTTTTTTCCTTTGTCCTGATGACCAAAACTGCCTGAGATCTTCTGCTGCCATTTAAATGAATCACGTTTCAAGTGACGTCCTCCTTTTTGTAAAAAGCATGATTTTAAACTAATAAATCATGATTTTCCCTAACAATCTGCATACTAGTATCTCTACGCACCGAGTATTATCCATTCACCACCGGTGGACGTATAATTCATAAATTAAATATGGCCCAACCTTTTTGTTTAAATCATTTGATATTTGGTGGAATCGGTGCTTTTTTTAAACTCATCTTTTTAGATCGACCGACCGTTGGACTGTACAATATAGCGTAAAGCCAAGAAGAGGATTAAATGCATGCACACACCAGATTTGATGTAAGCTGTAGGTTTTTATCATAGCGTTCCTTCATTATAGGTTTAGAACTGGAGCAAGGTTTTCCAGACCTAATCCTGACTGGTGCAGCACTCATTAGTCCAGGCCGGAGTTAATCCACGTCCAGGACGTTTGCTGAACATTTGAACTTAACGTTAAGTGTGTTTTAGCTCTATTCTGTTTACCCACAGTGTTGAACGATGCTGAGATCTTTAATAAGTTGGATTGTTGAGGATCTGTGTGCAGCCACTGACGCTAAGCTGAGCAGAATAAGCAGGTTCGTAGTGCAGAACATATTTTTGATGGGAGGGGGGAGAAAGTAAGTTCATACTTTCATGTTTTTAATATTTTGTATCGTTTCCTGTGATCTCATTAACATTTGAGGCTTAGATGCACTAATGTACTTTATGGTAGTGTCGTATCGTCTCATGGTTTCTTCAAAGGTCTATTTTCTACCTTGTTTTTAGGACCTGTCCAGGTTTAAATAATGTTTCATGTTTGCAGTGCGTATATAATGACACACATTTGTTCACTCTGTATTGCAAAGTGCATTTTTTTAAAGAAACACATCACAGAATAAAGATTTAATGTAACAGCGCTTCAG
Organism: Parotocinclus cesarpintoi; assembly: GCA_034780495.1. Taxonomy (NCBI): domain Eukaryota; kingdom Metazoa; phylum Chordata; class Actinopteri; order Siluriformes; family Loricariidae; genus Parotocinclus; species Parotocinclus cesarpintoi. Next base: position 64,150 of record JAUZSV010000507.1, on the reverse strand, counting down.
CCTTGCTCATTACGGTTCGGATATTTTAACCACATCCAGAACATTCTGGTACCTTCACTTCCCCAGGTAAACAGACTGATCAAACCATCTTCTTTCTTTGTTACCAAGTCCACTTTTGACAGGACGCGGGTTAGATGGGTTCGCCCCTCCTGGGATCACTGTAGGTAGGCATTCGCCACTGCTGAGCGGGGTCACCCCACAAACCTAGTGGTTTAAGTGATGCTCCAAACCAGTCAACTGGCCAAAGCGATTTGTCCCTTGTTAAAGTAGCTCAGGGAACCATATCCATGTCCACTATAGGAACATACTGATAATTTACCATCCAAGAGCTTAACAACTGCTGTGGTAATGTTCTGTATTACATCAGTTCACTTTTCAGTGCTTCAATCTTTCAACTCTTTCCCATTAAAGATCTGTGCTGTTTTTACATTTACATTTTACATTTATGTCATTTAGCAGATGCCCTTATCCATAGCGACTGACAATGAATACAGTCTTACAATTCAAGCAATTGTGGGTTAAGGGCCTTGCTCAGGAACCCAACTGTGGCAGAGGTGGGATTTAAACCCTGGACTTTCTGGTCCATAGTCCAATACCTTGACCCATTAACTGCCAAATATTTTTCTAAACATTTTTAACTTTTTTTGTCTGCCCCCCCATCCCATCAGTAAGTGAGTTAAAGCACCCGATCCCCAAATCGGGATCATGGTTTTTAATGGGTTAACCACTAGGCCACGACAGTTTTACCGTCTTCTTATTTATTTCTACATAGACAGTACTGTTTTAGTGCAAATAAGTCTCCACTAACTTAAAAAGAGAGAGAACCGACAGCCAACCGAAATGAAAAAACTGTTCTGATTCCTCCCGAAACAAAGACTGCTGTTAGCATTAGCAGCTATGTTAAACACAGAGTGAGTGTTTTCACTTGAAAATGTATTTTTTATTTAAAACTCATTAAATTAAATGAGGTTTCTCAACACTTTATTATAAATAAGATTTGTGGTAATAATTTTGTACAACTGTAGGTTAATGTTTTAAACATTGAATTATTTTTTATCTTTACATATATTATGCAGTATAGACCTCCCTACCAAAGTCCTCAGTTCATGTTATATTTAACATGGATTTGTGATGAATTTGTCAGAACGTATATAATGCTATATATAGTGAGGATTATTTACACATGCAGAATTAGATATATGAGTGAAAATTGACTGGACTCGTGTATCTGCAAATGGCATCAGTGATTGATAACACTGGTCAACAAATTTTCAAAAGTTGTTTGTTTCTGAAATGAAATGAGTCATTCCC
>JAUZSV010000495.1:4191-14218 GCA_034780495.1 Parotocinclus cesarpintoi | reverse complement strand
CCTGCCAACACGCCTTAAGATGTGCAAGAGTATGGAGCTGTTGTTTGTATTTTTTACATTTTTCAAATTTCTCCACACATTCTTTATTGGGGACTGATCAGGACTGCAGTTAGTCCAGTACCCGTACCCCCTTATTTTGTAACTAGGCCTTTGTAATGTAGCATTTTTTACATTATTTGCACTGAAAAATGCATGTGTATCCCACGAAAATGTCATTTTGAAGGGCGGCATATGTAGCACTAATATCTCAATGTACTCTTTTGCATTAATGCTGCATCACAGAAGTGTTGATTACCTTTGCCAAGGCCACTGACACAACCCCATACCATGACAAACCATGGCGTTTGGACTTGTTGCTGATAACAGTCTGGATGGTAATTTTTGTCTTTGGTCTGAAGTACACGGCTTCCATTTTTAAAAAAAAAAAGCTATTGGTATTAAAATACTAATTCATCTGACCACAACACACATTTTTTACTGTGTGATGGCCCATCCTAGATGCTTCTAAGAAGTCACTGCTGATTCTGGACATGGTTAACATAAGGCTTCTTTTTGCACAGTAACATTTTAAGTGGCATTTGTAAATATATATCTGTATTGTAGTTAAATCATTTACCCATTTAACTGCAGTATATCAGCTGTGGAAGGTCACACTCAGTTTACGTTTGTTCTAAAATATTGCAATTAATTCATTTTGCTAGTATCAGTTAGCCAATTATCTCAATTTGGTCCAAACAAGTCATACTTGCATATAAGTTTCCGCCTTAATATGAGGAATAATGTATTGCGAACACTGAACATAACCAGGGGCCAAAGCTGCAATTAGAACCAGCTCATATTTAATGTATGTTTGTTTTATGCTCATAATTAAATGATCATTAGTGTAGATTAAAAGAGGTGCAACAGCATGACAGAGACAGTAAGACTGACGGATAGAGTGAGGAAATGAGAGACGGAATAGTTTTGCTCATTATGGACATAATTATGGACTTCCAAGCAGACAAGTCCCAACGCTGTGCATGTTTTAGCATGATAATCAGAAGCATGAATGTTGTGGGCTAATTAAAAAATGTACCCTGCTTTCACTTCTTGTTTTATAATGATCGCATTTTCAACCACCTTTCTAAAGGCATCTTTCAAACCACAGCAATAACTCTTTCTTTTTCCTATTTCATTTGGTCTATGTAGGACTAGAGGTATCGTGATAATAGTATGGACACACAAACGTAAACACAAACTGCCCAGAGGAATTTTTTTTGGCAGCATGGTGACTATATTCTGTTCTAACATTCAGTGATCATCTTTGGAGATCCACTTTAAAACATATTGCAACAAGTAACAAGATTCCAGGGATTTAACTATAAAGATCCCAAATAAGCATCTAAAGTTTACAGTGGCAAGAAAAACTTAATAGGAACCAGCTTACAATCTGTTTTCTCTTGGTGAGTCTGGACAAGGTTATATTCAATTATATACTACTGTATACGACCAAAACTTTGTAGACACCATTTTTAATTGTTAATCTCTGTTATTTCATCCACTCTCATAAACAGGTTTGTAAGATGAAGCTTACAGGCATGGAATCCCCAAAGACAAACAGTGACAGTAGAATGGGTTGTACTGAACATCATGGTAACTTTCAGATTCCTGTGTCCCCAAAAAGTCTGAAAAGAACTGTATTTAGAACTTTCTGTTCTGCTCTTCATAATAGTTCACAAATTATATTTTTAAAATGGCTTGTTAACTCAGAGATAGAATCTTAACTTCATCAGACACTTTGAGATGAATTTAAATATTAACAGTAAGCCAGGGCTTATTGTCCAACATCAATGCCCGACCACACAGTCAGTTTCAGAATCTAGGGGAAAGGTGAAGGCAGTGACAAACACCCATGTTGTTAGTTGTCATTTCTGGATTGAATTTGATTGACAGTTTAACCGAGTATCAAATTCCCTAATTTATGTGGTATAAGGTGATCTTTTTGAGGAAATTGCAAAAATGAACTGTTTCTGTTAACGTATTTGTGCTGGCAAATAGAGCCCAGGTTTTTTTCACTTTATATCTATTCAGTGTGACCCCCATGGCTGAGACGACAAACATTGATGTGGTAAATACCAGTATTAAAGTGGGTGGGTGGCTGTGCAATTTGCTAGCCCAGTACACCAGAGACCAGAGTTCCTGTCCCATCTGTGCCTTCTAAAGGGGTCAGTCATTACACAGACATGAATGGCCTTGGTTAAGGAAGAGAGGACAGACGAGATCATCTGCCCCCTACTGTGCAATGGATTTGAGAAATGTACTCTGCAGAAGGTGTATTCTGCCAGCATCCTGTGAGAAAACAAGGGTAAATAAATAAACAAATAAATAAATAAAACTCCTACAAAATGTTTCTTTATATGCCTATTTATTGTTAAGCAAATGCACACTTGGTCATATATATGGAGAGATAACAGTGCGTAGAAAAACAGGAAAACAGAATGTTGTGTTATCAGCAAAACATTATGTTGATCTACTTGATTTGTACAATAAAACACCACCACCTCAATACTGGGACACATTAAATAGCTTCAGTGCAAATAGGACACTCTGATAGTTTACTGCATCTGTTGTTATGTAGTGTTTCCTGTGCTGTCTCAGTCTGTGGAATTGCAGCTGTCTCGTCCGGCACCTAATTGGAAAATCATTTTATTTTTTTTTTCCACATGTCCACTTTTACGTCCCTGTTTTATGCCTTTTTGAAATGAACAGCTAAAACTGCTAATATTTATTAGATTAATTTACTCACAGTTAAATGAGATACAAATCAGTTGTGAGCATTTTTGAATACTCTAACCGCCCAAGCATCTGATTGGCTGGTGATTGTCTTGGCTTGGTTTTATTGTTCTGAACGTGGCCTACGTAATGCATTAGAGGCCAGCTTTTAATTTCTCTATCAATCTGTGCACTCTGTGTTTTTATTACACTTAATTTATCGCTTGTGGTTTGTGCGAGGAGCCACACTCGTTTATGGAGTAATAAGGGAACCTGTTTAATGCAGCCGGCATTGGGGGCCTGGTGCGAATTGAAAGCATGAATCTCTGGCAAAGGCTTTTAAGCCTGCTTAATTTCACTCCCTCTATAAATAACACAATTAGTTTCCTGCAAAGTTAAGGAAAAACTCTTGCACATTGTGTTTGGCAAGCGATACGAGTCGACGGTTTCGGTTACATGGCTGGAATAAATTTCTTGGAGATATTATTGTCTTCCTTTTTTACTGAATCATTAATAAACTAAATCAGTTAATCTCAGATGGTTTGTTTTGAAGTCTAACACTTAACTAGGCTTGGCCCACTGCTCTTAAGGAATGGTTAAAAGACAGTGGAGAAAAGAAAATCATTCTAAAGTCAGTGGTTTGGTTAAAACTATAATGTGTATTTTCATTTGTTTAAATGTTGGAAGATGAAGACGGAAATCCTGAAATCAAACACACATCAAATGGGTCTCAAAATAGGCATACATGCACACAAGAATATGTTTGACCTCATGACTAAATGGGGGCACTAATATAGTTTGGACTATGATTTTTTTCCTCTGTTGTTTTTGTGTAGTCAAACCTTATTGAATGAATTTAAATCGTAACTTATCAGGTTCGTTAATACCGTAACTTATATTTAAACTATTTAATTTATTAACCTTCTATAGCAAATAAAGCAAATGATCTAATTCTACCTTTGCTTAACATGTTCAGGCTTACGAGGGCTTCTGAAACCTATCCTGGAATACACTAGTCACAGACAAGATTGTTAAAATGAGAAAAGTTAAGATTGCAATTTGATTATAAAGATTAAATCAAAAGTTATTAAGTATGGTTTAATAAAACAGTCTAAAATTGCTAATAAAGAGATAAATAAATAAGGATATAAAAACAAATAAGAGAACTAAAAACAGGATCGTAATGCTTAACCAAAAGTGAATTTGAAAAGGAAACCGTGAGCCACTTCTGAGGTTCTTCTGAGGTCTGTTGATTCAACCGTAGCACAGCAAAAAAAGTGAAATGCCAGTTCTTCTTGTTTAGGTTTTACTTAGGTAAAGGTAAGGTAAGCCAAAGTTCCTAATAATAGTTCCTAATAATAGTCTTGTTTGGCTTGTACTATGTAAGATACAATGGTCATGAACCATTTATAGATACATACAGTGAAATAAATGGGGCAAAACTGCTAAATATAAAAATAATGCTTTCACTGATCCTAAAACTGGTCCGAAAATTAGCATGAATTAGAAATCGCACTCCTGAGACATTATTTACTCACCACTTCCGTGTTGGAGGAAAAAAGCTGAAAACAGGGAAATTTTCTTACAATATCTTCATGTGAACGAAGATGAAATTCTGAAAAGTTTTAGATGAAATAAAAATGAACAAAAACAAGCACTTACTGCTGTTCCAAAATATATTTTATGGTTACCTCCTTTATGTTTGCCCAGGAGTGAACATAATCTGAACTTCTTTGTGTCTTTACCACAGTCAGACACACTGCTTATCTGTTACAAGTGTAAAACATGTTAGGAACATGCATGGCGTTCAGTGCATCTCTCAGCTCTCCCACAACACGAGACTGTGAGATCTTTATTAACTGGCCATCTAAGCGGTGTTTTGTGTACGCTCATGCATGCCCAATGAAGTGTCCGTAGCTAAAATAAATGGCCAGTAATTATAAAATAATAGGATTTTGTCCACGCTTGGGAGCCTTCTACTTAACATTCTCCGGGGTCGGAGTCAAAATGAAGCTAGACGGGCTTGGAAGGTTTTCATATAAAAAGTTGATGCGTGCGAGAGAGCAAAAGAGAGAGAGAGAGAGAGAGGTAGTATAATAGCTTGGCTCTCTATTAGGACTCAGAGGCTCCATCTCCTTTGTAAGGTGGTCATTTAGTAGTGGTGCTCACTCAGCCTAATCAATGGTTTAGGCAGCAGTGAACCATAAAATAAGAAGGGAAGAGGAAAAAAAAACATATCAGACAAGGTGCTACTGATTAGGGGTTAATTGGGTATAATTGGAATTTATACTACACTGTAGACGACTCATTAAGACCACATTGAAAACGAATGTCATTTGAGTTCAGGTCATTTAACCAGTTTAGACTGAAGAATATGATGATAAAGGTAATGGTGATTTAAAGAAGTAGTTGGTGGGCTAATCAGCTGACTTTCAGACTAATTTATCTGTACCGGAAACACATTCAGTGTCTATGTATATTTGATTGTATCCTATAACAGTACTGTATGTTGCCAATTGCTTCTAATTAGCAAGCTCTCTTAGGGTGTTTTCACACTTGGCAGGTTTGGTTAAAATAAAACTGACCCTGGTATGATTGCTCCATTGTTACAGCCTATTTGAACAAATGTGAATGCCTCTTTCTAAATATTGGTGCACAAGATTAGTTGGGTCTTGAGTCGCTTCCAAACTCAAAGTTTAGTTGATGTAAGAACACAGCTTGAACCAAAGACATGTAAAAGAACAGTCTGTGTGGTTTGATGGAAACAACCCATGACATGGGATTAAGTCCCATCCAGGGTGTGCTTATGTTTATGCATTGTGTTCTCCTGGATAGCTAGCTGGACTGGTCGTGTTTAAATCCAATCGGATAAAGAATCATCTCATTCCCACACTACAGCTTTGGCTTCTTGATAGATGATCATGCAAGGGCAAAATTGAACCAAATTAGGTTGGAAGATTCCAGTTCTCTGGCAGATTTGAACATCATTTTGGAGCCATTTGCATTTCCTGCAGCAGGGAATATTCTCACATCCACAGATATTTTATATTTAACACAGTTACTGATTTTAAACTCTCTTTAATAATATTTTTATATAGTTAAAGTTTGTGTATAAAGTACTGGTTGCTGTATAATATTTAGCTATCCTGTGGCTTTTCTTTATTTGGTATTTCTTTATTAGGTTCATAGTCAAATAATTTTATTTGCTACTCTCATGTTATATCTGATTAATCATACCATTAGTACATTTAAGGTTTAAAGCTATATACAACAAAACTAAACTGAAGTGAATTCCTCATCAAATGACAAGGGATTATTAAAACGAAATGATGCTTGGACTTGAATAAAATTGTGGAATTTATAACCACATAAAAAGACATACAGCTTTGCCTTGATGACCAGTCTAATCCACAGTGTGTATTAGCAGATGCTGACCACTATTATATGCATCCTCATATAAATGAAAGTTTGTGACTCATTGTTTAAGGGTATGGACTACTAACTGGTTGTGAGTTCAAGTAAAGTCCAATTTCTTTCTGTAGTGAATTTTACAACAGAGCATTGTTCCAAAGCAGCTGTACAAATATCTAGGCCCACAGCTCAATTGAGCTGCAGTGATAGTGCCACGGAAAAACTCACTAAACGCGTTAAGGAAGTACACTGGGAACACGAAGACTCAAAAAGGGACCAAACTTCCTTGGGCAGCATAAATGGTTTTAAATATAACCAAAAAAGTTGGGATGGTATGGAAAATGCAAATGTTAAAAAACAGAAATAATGTTATAATTACAAACATGCTGTCAACAGGTGATTGTACTTATGATTTGATACAAAAGCAACGTCCAGGAAAGAGTCTTTGATGAGCAACAATGGGCAGAGGATCCCGGTTTGTCAAGAAATGTGTGAGAAAATGATTAAAATCTTTCAAAAGAATGTGTCTGAAAAAAAGACTGGAAGTATACGGGATATTATCTCTGTCCTATTTTGTCGGATTTGACTTGTTTTACGTTGTCTTGTTGATAAATATATGGATGTCCTTGCAACATATGTCATCTTAATGGAATACACTGTAAGGGATTTCATGCATACTATATGCAACCTGTGTTCTGGAACTTTCAGTTCCTTTTGGTTGGCTGTAATCAATGACCTTTTTAGGACCCAAGGGATTCACTGTGAATCTCTGAATCACACATCTTGGCAAAACTTATACAAGTTAAAGTAAGTGCTGCAAGTATTAAGAAAAAGACAAGAACCGAGACAAATTTTTCTAGTCAAAATGCATGGAGAACCAAATTAAACGAATTCTGAGACGGTCGAGAGCCGAGGTATCGCTGTAGTCGTTTGTTGCAGCCCTACTCTAGATAAAGGTGATTAAGTGTGCATTGTATCTTTTTTTAAAATATCATAAAAGGCTGATTTGGTTTATTTCTAATACATGCCTTTGGTCACATTGCTGTTCTTTTGGATTGGAATTGAGGTTTGGTCACCTCAGCACATCTATCTAACCCCTTACCCATCTTCCCGAGCCAAGCTCCTGATGATGTGGACAAACTGAACAGAGATAAACAGCGAAAGAGAAGGATGGAGAGAACAGCCAGAAAGATTAAGAGAGAAACCAAAAAGGAGAAAGAGCTGCGAGAAGCGGGAGGGGGAGACAAATATGACGTTGAACTGGAAGCCGGTGCGTTTTATCAGCGTGCGCACTGGTGGCGTTTAGCCATCCGAAATGAGCCGCCGAGCCATGGGAATAGGGCCTAGCACTCCCCAAATCCTCCCAGAGAAGAATATCAGCTCCTCTCACACGGCCCTGTGAGAGACCCGCCACCCGCCACTGAAAACTATCTCTATTGTCCAGTTTGATTGCCTGAATCAAACTGATTTACTGCAAATCCATCGGAGCTTTGATAAATCTATTACAGTTTCATTCCGCTGATTTCATTAACGTGAATAAAACCCAGCCATGCTTTCTGCATAACTGCCTTTTAATGGCCTGGCCCTGTCACCTGCCTGCGTATTAATCCCTCTGACTTATTGCTCCACAGAGGCAATGAGTAATGGGTATTTGAATGTGATCACCGCGGTACAATGCAATTAAAGCAGCAGTACTGTGCTGTGCCTTTAATCCTGAACTAATTTGAATTGCAGTTTGATAGCACTGTGAATCCTGCATAATTATGTAGGGTGCATATTAAACCGAGTGACAAAGCACAGAGCCAGGGCTTTAACTGAACCTAAGCCAGAAGCAGAGGGCCAGAGCCAGGGCTTGGGGCTGAGATAGAGCTAGAGCTCAGGTAGCCAAGTGAGGTCTGCTGGACCAGGTGAGCAAAAGCTCAATTACCACTGAGGGGAGGAGGCAGTCAGTGGGAAAAAAAAGATCTGAGATACAAACATTACTTTTACACAGAACTAATGTAGCTGTGTCATCTTAGCTAGTACATCACGTGAATCAGAAATGGTGTGGCTTAAGCTGCACTTACGGAATGTTACATCTTTAAAGATGGAAAGTTTAAACAAATATTAGGTGAAGATTTCAATCAGATCATTTTTATTCAGTTTTAATTGGAAATTTACCGGATCGCAGACAGTTTTCGTTTCGAAACTTGTTGTAATAGTTTCTATAAAACAGTGTTACAATTACATATGTTTCACATTATTAAACATAACACTTATTAAAACTAGTAACTATATTAAAAGTATAATGACTCTATTAGAAACCAGGATTTCAATATTATTACAATATGCTCTATGAAATACTGGTGAAATCCCTGTAATCCATAACTTTTGCCTTGTTATTTGATTAATTGTAAAATCAAATCATGTCGTCGCTATAGGTGTTTGTACTTTCCCATGTATCCCAGATGAAATACGTCCAGACGTTTGAAAAAAGAATAGACAACACCACCAGATACACTGTTTGTATCATAATTCCTCATTACACAGCTTCAACCACAGTGAAGAGTATGACGGCGAGAGAGGTGGAGCGCTGAAGGAATGCAGGCTAAATTAAGCCATAGTGACTAAAAATCCTTCTTTAATAAGGTTCATGCTGTCTACAACTTCATCATTCTCCCCTGAATGATAATTACTTTATTCAATCATGTTCAAGGTTTTAGTGAAAGCTAGCATTGATTGATTAACTTCAATTACCGTGCTTGCATTTGCATAGATAAAAACTGCTTTTCAATTTGTGAGTGGCACGTGGGGTGGGAACCCTGGCAGGGAATTTGCATTTCAATGTGCGGCGTCGCCAGCGAAAGGTGGGAGAGGGTCTGATCACCACCAAGCCCTTTCTGCTCTGTTGCCCTCATGTGCTCTCTCTCTGTCTCTCTCTACGCTCCCCCCATAAACACTCTTTGTTACGATATTGGTTTGTGACCACGTGGAGGGGGAGAGGCATGTGCAGTGATTGCAGGAACTCTTTATCGCTCTGTCGGAGCGAGTGAGTAGGTGTTGTTGAGGCCACACTGCAATGAGCAGCACCTCATTCCTTACTCTCCACTAGCTAAGTTCCATTGTACAGTTCATCTAGTGGAAACAACACTGTGTTTACATTGTGTATTAGCTCTAGGAAAACGGCAGCTTTGGAATGTGTGTTTTGAGGAAGACGATGATTGATGACTCGGATCAACTTTCGTTATCAGTGCTGTCGCTCAGGCTCTTTCTAAACGCTCGTGGTTTTAAGTCATCTTTAATTGACAGTGATGCTGAAAATAGACCTGTCTACATTCATTGTCAGGTGTTTTCCCCAGATCTGTTTATAGGGGTTAAGATGATGCAATTATTATATAATATTATGGGATTACCATTTTAAATCTAATTTTGAGAAACTTAGTTTTAATAGTTTGGGACAGTCGAACCACACTATCCAAACTCTTCATGTCCAATTTGTCACTAAAAAGTATGAGATGTGTAGCTCTCCTAACCCATTGTCACAATCTACTATCTTTTAACCTGCGATTCCATTTTATGTTCAAGTCAAATTTATTCCTATAGTGCTTCTTACAATGGCACATTGTATCTATCTAGCAAACTATTTACCTACCTAAGCCCAATGCCCTAATTGAGAAAATCGAGGATGACAGTGGCAAGGAAAAATGTTATTAAGAATCAATCAAAATGGGATAATGAAACCTAATGAAATATGTAGGTATTAAACTTACCTAATTAATATGTTTATTTACATAGTATGATAATTAAAATAAACAGAAGATACATTTACAAAAATAAAAGAGATAACATTTAAAGAAAGTACAATAAACTAAATCAAATATCAAAA
>JAUZSV010000489.1:0-19826 GCA_034780495.1 Parotocinclus cesarpintoi | reverse complement strand
TACTTGTGTTGTCTTTGACTACTATTTAAATTGGTTTGATGTTCTGAAAAACTTAAGTGTGACAAACATGCAAAAAACTAGGAAATAAGGAAGAGGGCAAACACTTTTTCACACCACTGTATGCACATTTTCACACAGTACTGTGCAAATGTCTTTGGCCACCATTATTTTAGATAAACCTTAGTTACTGTAGAAAAGGGTATAATGACCATAGGTAATTATTAAACAGTGTCTTTCCTGGAATACAACCAGAAAATATAAGACAATGAGAAAAATCAGCTTCTGGGCTACACTGGCCTAGAAGTAAAATATTTAGTGTGAGCCATTGCAACGTGTTTTCTAGAGGTACTTTCTAATGATGCACTATGACGCTCAGCATATAGGCATGCATGTGTTTCCTAGCAGTGAAACACAGTACTGTATGATTCACATTCATTCATGTTATTATCCGCTTGTTCATAGACAGGGTCACAGGAAAGCCAGTGCCTAGCTGGCAGCACAGGGTACAAGGCAGGAACAACCCCAAAAAGGGTGACAATCCATCGTAAGGCACAAACATTCACACACAGAGTTACTTTAAAATCATTGGTTAACCTACCATGGATGTCTTTGGACTCCATACAGGAAAACTTTTAATGCATTGTTCGCAGGTGTGGATTGACTGTCCAAGCATGTCCAGTTTAATACCCAGTTTCCTGTTTAGTTACTCGGTGACAAAATAACAAGCACATATTGTGTATCTTCTTTCGATTCCCTAAAGTATCGCACCCAAAACTCACATATCCAATTAAGTTCTTTTTTTTGTCCCTCAAACACAGTTGCACAGCAGTTCCTGTTTAGTCACATATGAATAGGCTTATCACGCTGCGCTTATCAGCCAATGAATATTCTCTATAACTGAGAATATTCTTTTATCAGTTGATTCACTGCATAAAAGGGATTCCAATACTGCCATCCTCTAAGCACCGCAGATTTTTAATTCTGAAGTGAGGGGAGAAGGCACATAATTAAATCTTAATTTCTTTTTCTAATTAATAATAGTGCATGGGGAGGGCATATTCAGTTTAGTAAAGCTGTATGGCAAGTTCTTTAAGCATTGTGTGGTATGCTGCAGCTTTGTAATCTCTGTCATTAAAATCATAATTAGGGTGTTAATAACGTTATTTTATGAAGCCAATTACCATAACAATCATGTTCCTCTTTAATAATGACAAATTGATTGACTTTTTAAGTTTACCAAATTTACTGAATTGAAAGAAGCACTACAGAAGTTTAGGAAATGTCTTTGCTTAGGAAATGCTTTAGTCAGTTTTTGTTGTGGAAATTGTATAAATAATTTAAAAAGGTGGACACCAAAATGGCATGTAATTCTTACTAAATGTGTTTTACGCAGTAATAGTCTGTATGTGGTAGGATGATCAGTTTCCCCTTCTTATTTGATCCAATAGCATTACACCTTGGGAATAATGGTTAGTCAGTTGGGTACGCAGAGAGGTTATAATTAACCTGGCACTACATCTTCATAAACTGTAATTTACCTAGAATTTACATATCGTGTAATAGTATGATAGGCTTATGAAGATACATTTACCTAAAATATTATCTGTATTACATGCTGTCATTTTGCAGGCAGCTTAGCTATTATCATCACATTTATTAGCATCTTGTTGCACTCTTCTTTATCTTTCAGAAACCTCAACCCCAAGTGTTATTCCAGTTGTGAGATTTCCTCACAAAAAACATGTTCTTGTTTTTTCCTTACTTTTAACTAAACAAATTTTACATTTACTCTTCTTCTGCTCATCTGTAGACCCTTCAATCTGTCATGTAATTCACACAAGCATTTGAGTTAATATTTGCTAATAAAAAGAGCATACAGAAAGGTCTCAAAGCTGCTACAAATAAAATGGGGCATGTAGATGGGACAGGTTATCAAGGAATCTTTAAGGTATATTGTTTTTAAACATTTCAATAATTTTCTTACACATTTGTTTACAAAATAAAGATCATTTGCCATCTTTGCTCATCAAAGACTCAGCCTTTCCTGGATGCTGCTTTAGTACCAAATCATGATTATAATCACATGTTGGCATCACCTCTTTGAAATTACCTCATTATTTAGGTTTTGTTTTCATACATTGCTTGCTTTAAATTGGTCTGGTCCCGAATTATTTTGGAATCTGCTGCGGGCCTGAAATGCAGGAATAGATGTTTCTTAACAAATTAAGAAGTCCAGAAAAAAACATAAAATATATCAGATTCATGTTAATCCATTAATCCTAAAAAACATACCTTGGTTTGCTAAATCTAATGATAGCCACGATTGAAGGCTAGATTTACTGTAAAATGTCTCGTTTTAGAGACTGCCATTTAATTGCAATTTGTGCACATAAGAGATATCATTCCCTGCCAACCCAGGACTTGGCAAGAAATCACCTCTATTCCTATTACTGGTATTTCCATTACTGTTTCTAATGCCATTATATGTAAAATTCCTCATCATCCTGCAGTATCACTGCTTATATCTAAGCGCTAATGGGTAATGACGAAGGCTGTCCTCCTCCATCTGTCAATTTACCTTCCACTGGGCGCCGTTGCTAAATTGCAGTTGGAAGACAAGGGGGGACTTGTGGGTGAACACAAAAGGATAGCAGAGCTGACCAGAGCGCAGGTGGAATTGAATTGGAAATCTTCCATGGGGTCCGTTAGCATAACAAAAGGGCTGCATAGCTTTAGACAAAAGCTGGGAGGTTTTAATGTGGAAAATCAATCTTTCGAGGGAAAGAAGAAGAAATTGTACAAGCAGCTGTACAGGTGTTCCTAGCTGGCTCCTTAATCAAAATTGTCAAAACTAACTTGGGAGAAGTTTTGCTTTTACAAATGCAAAAAAAAATGGCTGCATATGTAGATGCTCGGGTGAAAAGAAGGATGGTGAAGTGAATGCATATGCAATAGGGAAGTTTCAGTGTCCTACAAATAAAGCTTTTTCATATATTTTATACGGTATTAAAATAGTTACACCCTTGGGGAACACCATGAGGGACCTTTATGTATTCCAGTTCTAGCTCTGAGAGTTATCCCTTCCTTTGTACATGATATTTGTATAATGAATAGCCATTTTCTAATAGAAAACTTCTCATTTGTCCTTCACATGACCATGCAGGAAGCATCGTAAATGCCTGTACATGTCTCAAAGCACTCCTGAATAAATAGATATTGAGGTTTTATGATATAGAACAATACCCATAGGAAACCTAGGGGCTGGGGTAGGCAGCTTAAACACAAAGGCACATTGTTGAACTAAGGATGCTACTCGATGCCCCAATTATCTGCTATGGAGGATTGCCTCTGTTGGCCAACAGTTGTTGTTGCTATCCATACATTCGACATAGTGGGTGGGCTCGAGAGCAGTAGTATAATAATAGGTCATGTTGGCTTGCTCTAGCTATAGATGCTTGGAAAGTCACGTTCAATGCTTTGCTTCTTCAGTCACAAGGCCTAGACTCTATAAATATTGCTACTTCTAAGAACACCAAGGCCACCATGAGAAAAAGGCAATAAATGCCAATGATCCATTTCTAGTAAATGGAAGATGAAGGTCCAAGAAATCTCACCAAGTTGGAATTCCAGCAAGAGACTTGTTCTTAAAGGTGTTTGCCTTGATAAGGTAAGTCTAAATTTATCGTCCGACAACCAGCCACATATTACCATAATAATGATTTAAGCAGTTGCTAATCCTCTCTGGTTAATGAACATCTCCATTTTTCCATGCCAGACAGAGAAGCCACAGTGAGCAAATGCATGTGCATGTGTGTCAATCTACTCTGTCTGGCAAGTTGTCCCAATGGGACTATGTCATGCGTGTGATACCCAGAGTGTGGTGGATAATTTTCCAAATACGCCCATATCTGTGGCTCCCATTCATTCTCCCACATTCACTCACTCACCTCTTGCTATTGTCCTCTTGGCCACACGCAGATATAATTCCTCTATGTTTCTGAGCAGTAACCTGCACACAAAGCACTATTCAAAGTCAACTATTATTGACTGATAGCACACGTAATGCTAGAAGGACTGTCAGTAACACGGGAAACTCCTCAGGCTATTAAATGTTTCCCAGCTTTGTTAAAAGGCAAGACTTTACCTTCATCAAACACTGTCATAGCCATGTCATGAAATCAGTTATAGCAGATGCTGTATGCTATCATGATATCCAGTGACAATACAGTATCTTGCTAAGGTCACTAAAGGTCTGACTGTACTACTATAAATGTTGCCTATAGTCCTTACGCGGTATATTTAGTGTATATTTTATTTCCCTTCCTCCCGTTATAACACATGGCATTGGACATTGTTAGGCCAAAAAGAGTCTTCAACAGATTAAACAGAAGATTCAAAAACCAGAGACTACAGCAAGACTGAAGAGATTGGAACAAGATCGGATGAGGCAATGTGTTGAGATCCTGGTAGGCAAGACATGAGACATGAAACCAGGATTCTTTGCAACCTTAGTGTTAAAATATGGAACTTAAGTTGTGTGATCTTGATTGCTGGTGATCAGCATCAATCTACCAGTAAATGCTAGCAACGAAGTGTCATTGGCAGTGGAGTCAATGGAAAGTAAAGTCCAGGCAACTGGATGGGACTGCTGTAGGTGTGGCACTGCCCCCTCTGGCAGCACATGGACAACCTCATGGAGGGCAGCTGGGTGGTCGCAGAGAAGGTACATATGAGGCCGGGGTCCTGAATGTCCTTAGCCCACACCCAACATCATCAACAGGAGTCCTGCAGGTAACATACAGCTGACCTCAAAGACATAAGTTGGCTTTACAGCAGTTACATTCACAGCCAGGGGACTTGGATCAGCGGGTTTTAAACACAACATAAACATAAAAAGTGGGACAAACATAATGACGTGATAATAGTCAATTATGCATGACATTGGTAATCTGATTAATAATTTTGAATGGCCCAAAATATTTCAGGTGCAACTTATTTCTTCTCACTTTAAACTGAAGGTCCCAAGTAGAGCACTGATATGAAAAGTGTTTTGCAGATCTCAGGTCACTCAAGTTATTGCAATTTGTGAACACTTTCTAGCTAATGCATCCTCTATGGTAAGATTTATTGCTAATAAATTGCAGTCTCTCACATAATACACCTGGGGCTTGTAGGAGTTGAGCGCTATGGGGATGGTGTCCCCTGATGCACTGCATCTCTGAAGCATCTACCGCTATGACTACACAGTCAGATATCGTGTAAAATTTTAAAAAACAGTTACCCTTCCCAGGAGAGGTTGACCAACTTACATCGCCCCAAGAGCAGAGGGTTTAATAATCCATAAAGTTAACAAGGGAATTCAGGTAACCCAGAAATTAAGGCACCTCTCACACTGGCTTATTTTTATATTTTTACCGCCAGGAAAGTAAATATAATATTTATAAATATAAATAAATAAATACATATATTTTGGGATGACCACAACCTGACTGTATTCCCGTAGAAATGTTGTGAAAGTAACTGGAGAGAGTAGTTCATGTAAGGAAACTTCCATGAATGTTTCAGAGCTGAAGTTGGAATGGGCTAACACGTCCAAGCTAAAGCTTGGGCCTGATGAACAGTTACAGGAAATACTGGTTGCTGTTAACGCAGCAATGCATCTATAAAATGTTACCACTCATGGGTATGTAATATTGGATAATTTCAATCAGTCTCAATCAAATTCAAGTACCACTGTATAGAGCCTTTAGAAAGTAATCATAAATAGTCAAAACCATACCTCTTGTCACGAATCCCTGAAAATGTAAGTTAATAAAATGTATTTTACTTTATACCCATTATAACCCTTAACAACCCTTGAAGGTAGGATTTAAAAATGTAGGACAATTTAATCAGTAAAATTAGTTTTGGATAAGTGATCTGACCCTTCAGAGTAACTATGTAATTGCTCTGGTACACCCAATCACCTTCCAGATCACACACCAGAATAACTGGCCCATGCCTAATATAGGCTGTAGTGGTTTTGATTACTTCAGAAAAAATGACTATTTTTGCTTGAGGATTTCATAAGTAATAATGCATGACAATTCAGATATATCAGTGTGTTTGGGTGATGCATTTCAATATGTATCAGGATAAAGTTATGAAAATGCAGGAAAAACAAAGGATTAGAGACTTTACCTATCCCTTAGGGTATAATAAGCCCTTATATACACACTTCTTTATTGTATGCACTAACAACTTTTCTACATTGGACCAAACAAGATGGCAAATAATATTGACCAGGGAAGCTACCAAAAGACCAGTGGCAACTTTGAACAACTTACAAGTCTTTGTCACTGAGATTGGGTGTGTGACAGCAGTCCAGGGTTTTGGCTTAAATTGTTTAAGACAAAATGTGTAAATAACAATGGAAAACTGTGTTACATTTGAATGAATACATTTGTTTGCAGAACATGGTTAACTTGTTTCTTAACCTGGCACTTGTCATAATACACTGCTAAAAACTTGCAGAAACACTTTTTAATCATATAGCATCAACTCAATTAAACTTCTGGGATACTAATCGGTTATGTTAAGTAGCAGGGAAGTTGTTAATCCGTTTTAGCTACTTTGATGTTAATAAAATTAACATGTGCACTAGAGGATCAAAAATGATACCAAAACCGAAATGGTTTAATAGACCATTGACATTTTCCCTCCTCGTGTTTCCTAGATAATCTTTCACTAGTTTTGCAGTTGGCTAGGGCCAGTGCTACTACCAGTACCATGGTGTGGTACCTGGATCCTACAGAGGCTGCACAGGTGATCCAATTACTGCAGGATGGCACATCAATACGTACCATTGCCAGAGGGTTGCTGTGTCTTTGCTGTATCCAGAATTGTAGAGCTTGATTGACATTTGTCAAAGAATACCATAATTGGTAGACCTGCCACTACTGCCCTGTACGTTCACAGATGAGATCAAGTGTTCCTTTAATTTTTTAGCAGTCTTGATTGTCATGATGCAAGGTTCAACTAAAGTGCCGCCATTACACCTGCTTATAGATGCCTTGTCCATGA
The DNA here is from genome assembly GCA_034780495.1 of Parotocinclus cesarpintoi. Lineage (NCBI taxonomy): Eukaryota > Metazoa > Chordata > Actinopteri > Siluriformes > Loricariidae > Parotocinclus > Parotocinclus cesarpintoi. The sequence goes on along the minus strand of JAUZSV010000489.1, from coordinate 12,764 downwards.
TAGGTTCTTTGCACACACAGTCAGCTCTGTAGAAAGCCATGACCCCTTATCATCAGGAGATGACCCCATATGCAAACCTGTTGATTAAAAATCAAGGAGACACAGGGGTAGAAAGGTACATCGGCTAATTTAAGGTGGACAGGAATGGGAAAGGGGTTGGCAGAGGATATCAAGTGGCCACATAGCACTCAAACAGCTCTGTCTTACAAGACTTATTTTAACACAAAGGAATGCTGTGTGACTGATTAATTGAAATGATGGCAATATAATTAATTCTAATGACACTGTTTCTTCAAAGGCAAGAATCAAATGAGTATACAGAAAAGGATCTGTATTGAATGGGTTATAATAAAAAAGGGTGACCTTTTTTTAAATTGCTTAATTTTAAGTGTGCTATGTTAGACCAATTATTTGCAGTAGGGTAACTCATACTGATTTTTTTAGTTTAATATTATAATAAGTATGTTAAATCACATAAATCTATTCTCTCAGTTAGTATCAAATAATTTGGTTCTGGTATATGAAAAAACATTAAAATCTTCAGGATTGCATTTTGGATATGCATTCCGTTCATTAAAAAAAGTTATGGTTTCGGTTACAGTTATAATTTGTTAAAACATGTTGGATCTAAAGAAATATACTTAAAGTGTAGTAATAGAAAAGTTATTCTAAAAAGTAACAGTGAGCACTGCTGCAAAATAAGTAGTTCACCAATAACACATTAGCATATAAAAGTACAGTAACTATATTAGCCTTGAGTAATCGTGTCAAAGTATGAAGCTGAAAATTTGCAACTTAGCAAGGGCAATGCAATTTGATGTTAAACAATACTCACAAGAAAGGCTATAAACTTTAACGTCAAACTAACAACAACTGTAATTGTTTTGAATTTAATACTCATTTATGTCAACTGTTAGACATTTGCCAACATAATTTATTAGATTTGCTAATGGACCATGATACATTTGCAAAAGCACAAAAACGAATTTTCTGTCCATTACATAAATATATTATAATATGAAGATGTGTATAATTAATATAAAAAATATAAATTTTTAAGTTGTTAAGTGTTTAAGTGTTTTATTGCACTGAACTCGATAATTTGTGATAATGTAAAGTCATAAACATATATGCTTACTAGAGAATTTAACCAGGTGCATATTCTATCAAACAAAGCAATTGTTAGGTACTGTTTTAGAAATGCATAGATAGTTATCACAACATATGTTATATGCCATGATAAGTTATGTTTTATGTCGTCATATGATGCAAGATAAAGTAATACTAACAGGAGTAAAATGAGTGGATATGATCATTACTGTAATATAGTTATAGTGGCATCAAATCTTTAAACAATAATGGTAAAAAGTATATTTTATATTGGATGAAAACTGTCATGACGTCTGACAGCGTATGGCATCCACCACATATGTGTAATGTAAAAAAGTTGAATAACAATGCTTAAAGTGTATCCAAAAAGTAGAGACGATATATTTCAGAGAGCTAAAGGTTTTGGTAAAGTATATTACCATTATTTTTTTATTCCCTTTGCCTAAATAAGAAAACCTTTCAAAATCATTTTACATCAATTCAAATCCTATCAAGGCACAGTCCATGTCTGTAAATTATAATCTTTTGCCACTTAAAATCTCAAAGCTGGAGCTTTTTGATGACCATACCAGTGTAGGGGATTTGTAATTGGGTTGACTGGAACATAACGTGGATTTTCAGGGTTTTAGTTGGCAATGTTAGATGACATTCCAGAATTCTTTGGCAAGAGCCTGTACATGGAGATGAAATACCCTTGGATTAGAACGGCATGTGCTGGATTTTGGATAAGGTTTAATTTTTTGCACGTGCCATGGAAGTTACAAAACCCTCTTAGTTATATCATTGGACTGATTCATCTAAACACTTACAACTTAAAAATATACAGGTTTAGGGCTTGCTAGGATCTGAGTCCACCCGCATTATCTTGTCACTTTGATTCCATAAACCATATGAGCTTTTGACAGAGATCTGGTTAGTGGATGCTGGTTAGTGGATTATATCTTAATTTAATTAAAAACACAATAAATGCTTTAATTTAGACTGTAAAAATGGTTTATAGAGTTTGCTGTCATTGGTTGGGGATAAGTCTCATAAATCACCTCACCCAAACAATTTTTTTAAGCAAGCCGCTTTTCACCTCGAAGGTCCTTTTTCTCGCTGCAATGATAATCTTGACCACGATAACTAAACATGTGTCCTTGTAACAGACAATGAGAGCAGATGACTGGCAGAATGGCCTCCCTCGACATCGCTCTTGTGGAATCTATACTTTAAGGCCCATCGATCTAAATACACAAAAGGATCACGCCAAAGAGTGAGTAGTGGTTTATAGCACACTTTCATCCTCCATTACACCCACAATGTTTGTGACAGGAGCTGTGAGCACAAAAACATGGGGGAAAAAAATCAATCACTGATAAATTATATGTGTCATTTCATGATGGCAGACCGGTTTTGACATTGCCGAGTCTCAGCAGCACATCAACAGCTGCGAATGACTAGGTTGACTTTGCGTCAGACTGTATGGCCATCATGAGCAGATGGTACCTTGGTTGAGGTGGCAAACGTCCTCTGGGGAAAGTGGATTAGGAAAGTCTTATCGGCAATCTGGGGTTTAACCACAAGATTTAACGCCAACTTTCATAAATAATAATATATGAAATTTTGCTTTCATATGCAATCATACACATAGGACAAGTTTAATTTAAAATTCATTTACAGAATTTTATATCTGGACCTACATATAGCAACTCAGAACTAAACTAAGCATATGAATATTAAGGACATTGATTAAGACCAAGACCAAGATAAAGGGTTGCAGATATTAAATTTGGCGGAAATTAAGACTTACTTGTTTTTAAGTCTTTTGCCTTTGTCCAAGCCATTGCTTCATGTCTGCCCTCTCCTGAGAATCCTTGGGGTGTTTGTACATTTGTATTAACAAACAATACAAATCATTAAATATTTATTGTACAAAATTACTAATGTAATTTACTAGATTAGTAACTGTACTAATTAACTAGAAGCCAGTGCCTCATGCACATGTAGTAAAACTATCAAACTGTTATGCAGGCTATCATGCCTGCTGAAATTCAAGGTGTTTTATATACAGTGTTGTTGAACTAAACCCTGTCAAACTTCCCTCTTAAATGAGTTCAAATGCAATGAACTGGACTAAATAACTGGTCTGATGTTAGTTCATTCTTGCAGTTTAAAAGCTTGTGTGACTCTGCTATGACTGAAATATTAAAGCTGAGCTAAGTGCTGTCTAAGTCATTGTGCATTCAAAATACACTACACTACACTCAAAATTGCAAAACATTGAAAAATTGTCTTAATTGTAAATAATTGGTCAGGACATTTGCAAAATTTACACCAATGGAAAAGGTAACTTAGTATTGAATAGCCTTTCTTTTGATTTCCTTAGATAATAAGTTTTAAGGAAAGTTAAATAATTTTTGAGTATACTAAGTGAAAATGGCCAAATTGTGCCAAAGTGTCAATATTTTGTGCAGCCATCATTATTTTCCAGCACTAAGTTGACTAGAGCTTTAAAGGTTGCCACTGGAATTCAATTCCATCATGATGGCATCACAGAGGCTGGTGGTTTTAGAGGCCTTGCACTCCTCCACAAATGCTCAATAGGGTTTTGATGCTTGACCTCTAACCTAAGCACTGCATTAAAAACCGATATTCTGTAACGGATTATACCACGTGCTCAGGAACACTTCAGAAAACCATTGCAGCCGGCTTCTCTGGGCCCAAGCTCATCTACCTGTGGTCTCATGAGTCCACATTTTAAATTGTTTTTGGAAATCATGGACGTTGTGTCCTCCAGGCCAAAGAGGAAAAGGCCTGTCCGGATAGTTACCTAGTTCAAAATCCAGCATCTCTGATGGTATGGGGGTGCGTTAGCATCCATGGCATGGGTAACTTGCACATTTGTGAAGGCACCATTAATGCTGAAAGATACATACAGTTTTTGGTTGCAACATATGCTGCCATCCAAGCAACATCTTTTTCAGGGACGCCCCTCCTAATATCAGCAAGATAATTGCAAGCCACATTATGCATGTGTTACAACAACGTGGCTTCACAATAAAAGAGTGCGGGTACTAGACTGGTCTGCCTGCAGTCCAGACATGTCTCCCATTGAAAATATGTAGCGCATTATGAAGTGCAAAATACAACAGAGTCCCCGGACTGTTGAGCAACCAAAGTTAAAGCATGAATGGGAAATAAATCCACCTACAAAGCTTCAACAATTAGTGTCCTCAGTTCCCAAATGTGTAATGAGTAATGTTAAGCGGAAAGGTGATGTAACATAGTGGTAAACATGTCCCAGCTCTTTTGGAACCTGTTGCAAATTCAAAACAAGTAAATATTTGCAAAAGAACAATACAAATATATCATTAAAATCATGTCTTTGTAGTGTCTTCAATTGGATATGGGTTAAAAAGGATTTGCAAATAATCGTATTTGGTTTTCATTTATGTTTTACACAACGCCCCAACTTCAGTGGAATTGAAGTTGTAAAATAAACCTAAATAATGATGTGATTTAAACCTGTCAACAGGTGACAAAACATAAAATAAATATATTTTATAAGAATAAATGTCATTTTGCTAAAACATTGTGTTTTTATATACATGAATGCAGTCTCCATAACAAGTACTGTATATGAAACAGTGCATTTCCAACCTATGTGTATATATATATATATATATATATATATATACACACACACACACACATATACACACACATATACACACACACACACACACTGTATATATACTTTATAAAATATGCATTTGGTTGCTGTAAATTGGCGCACACATATATATTTGCTAATTTAGAGCAACCAGTTAACCTCATGCATGTCTTTGGATTGATGATGGAAATGTTAGATGATCATCATCTTGAGGTGAAATAAGAAAAGATAATTCAGTCCAATTATCTCCTTACCTGTGGTTGCAGGACTGATTTCCCACCATGCACATTACCTCAAAAAGCAGCCAACATCTGCTCTCGCACTCACCATTCTTAAAACATGTCACATCTCCTGCCAGCAATTAAATTCTACCCCATTCAGCCTGGTCACTATGTGTCACTTTAATCTTAGTAACAGGATGACCATTGCTTAGTCTGGGGCTCACCCTGCTGACGGATCTTGAACCTGTTCACTGTGCTGATGCCTCACTGTTAATTGTTGTTGCTCCATTTATGTTAATTGCATCGTCAGTTTTTAAGTACGTTTAAGTACGTGGACCTTCTGGTCCAGAGTCCAGTACATTAACCGCTTGGCTACCACAGTCCACAGTAATAAGATTTGACTGAAGATTATTTAACTGAGACTGAAACATGTTGTCCATGTTCTGATTTCTGAGGTGAGAGGAGACTGACCAGACTGCTTCAAACTTCTAGAGAGAGAAGACTAACTCCCAATCTTACAACCAAGATTTGTAAACAGCTGAGCTACAGCAGCAGAAAACCACATCGGGTGCCACTCCTGTCATCTAAGACCAGATATCACAGCCTACCAGAGCACTGTTGCTGACCACACCCATCATCTTGTGTGCACCAGGTCAAAAACTTTTAAATGAATGAGAAACAACACCTAGTTTAAAATATTTATATTCTATAATAGATGGTACATAGTTCCACATTTTTAGCAAAACAAATATTAAGGGTGTGGGATCCATTCCAGCTCAACCAAATATTCTTACATTTTGAGCCTGAACTTACTTACTTATGGTGGCATGATACAGGAGTAGGCAGTATATTACAGTGTGAAAAAGTATACATGGACATGTCAGAGTTCTGCAAATAAACATTCATGGTTTTGGTACAAGCAAAATTGCTGAAAGCCCTTTCAAGGTAATCCTGAACTAAACCAAAAAACAAATACACTATATATTGCAGGTTGAAAAGAAAATGGATTCTTAAACACTCAAGGCAATACGTGTTCAACAAAGCAGCATTTCTTTCCTCTCGAGAAATCGCCGGGCTTTCTCCACGAGGATTAAGGTAATTAGGAAGCAGGTTTGCCCAGAGGTTAACAAGTTACAGTTATTACACGACACAGTACGTAACGACACAACATTTGCACTGCAAGTGTGGATATCTATTATAAGGAATGTTGTAGATTAAACACAGCTGCAGTACATTTCCAAAGAACCACATCGTCCTGGATAGACGAGTACTAGATATGTGATTCTCAAAAATAAGCACCAATTATGACCAATTTAGGCCAATTTAAATCTTTGGCAACAAAAACAGTTCGGATATTAGGTAACGTAAGCAGTTCTAATAAATGCAAGAATTCTTCTACTCTGCCTGATTCAGATACTGTTTCCTGAACAGAATACATTTGAGAAGAATAATTACCTGTAGAATATGGATGCAAAAGGTTTTAACCCGACTAAAGCAAAAGGATCACCATTTAGTGCTTATTTGAAAGCAAACCTTTTCTGGTCAACTAGAACAAAGTAGATCTGCTGCTGCATAAACCAACAAACTGACCCAAACCGAACATGGCTATTGTGTCCGTTCAGTTCGATCAGGACCTCTGTAAGGACTCAATGGTCGCCAGTGAGGTTACTCATTTAAGAAAATTCCAAGAATCCATCCTGGCTCTTCTCTTATTTGGCTGAGAGGTATAAATAAATAAATAGCAGTGCACAGACAGTCCCTCGGTTGACATTAATGAGAGTGTCAGGAGGCTTAGAGGAAGGCTTTTGAGGTTACTGCTTAATGTAGTGCTCTATTGTGAATAAATGGCTAGGTTTTGGCACTGTGCTCGTTGCACTTTTTAAGACATCCATACATCTAAACTCTTTAGTTCTGATTCGCTCCGATGTCCAAACATGGCAAAAAAGACAGGCTTCTATCCATGGGTCTCTTCTTCCACTTTCAGTAAAGGCTGAATCCCAGGCCGAGACTCTCTTTCAGGCCCCGGAGCTGCTCTTCACCCAGCCTGATCTTGTCATCCAGCTGTCTTTGTTCCACTAGCAGCGCCGCCTTCATTTTCACAAAATGGCTGTAGTCCCGCAGCTGCTCCGGGGTCAAGCAACGGCCCAGGACCCTGCCCACGGCTTCCTCGCGCCTGTCCACGTGCTCCTTCAGCTCCTGAGCTTCAGCCAGCTGCATTAGAAGCTGTTTCTTCTTTTCCATCAGGGGGAGCTAGAGCAACACAGGAGAACAACATAAGACATTCCAAACTGGCAAGAGCAGAGGGTAATATTATAAAGCATAACCTAAGAAGGATGTTATTAATACCTGTGTTATGTATTAAAGAGCAGAGGGTTATATTATAAAGCATAACCTAAGAAGGATGTTATTAATACCTGTGTTACGTACTAAAGACATTTATAAAGACATATATCTCACCCTCTCATGGTAACCAGATTCTGGATCCAGACAGTCCAGAGCACTCTCCACTCTGAGCAGTCTGCCTGAGAGAGACAGCAGCAGACTGGTCACCTTGTCCAAGTCTCCAATGAACATGCGGAACTTATCCACCTCGTTTGGCTTACAGACAGCCAGTACCAGGCTTTCCACCTCCTCGCCCAGCTGAGCGTTGGCTCTGATGTCCTCTTGTAAACCCCTCTGGGCGTCCCGGAGCACGCCCAGCTTCTTCTTTAGGCTTTCCATTAGCTGCTTCTGCAAAAACAAGTAATAAAGTAAATTGTTAAATACCAAGAACCACAAATTTAGTTTGGGTATTTCATTCTAATTGTTTGCAATTTTTGGGGATATCTGTAGGGATTGTTTGTGTATTTGTAGGGATATTTTACATTAGGCAATTCTGATGCACATGTTTGGCAAGTTTAACACCAAAGTCAACAGTCACTAACAAACCCAACACAAACTATTCTACCATGTTTCTTTGGCTACCAGTCACCCAAAGAACCAGTCATAATGCAAATGTTTAGAGTTTAACAACTGGATGAAAGTACTACAGGGATAGATAAAAACTCCAGCAGCTACTCCATTAGGTCTCTTCTGCATGAGATGCTATATTGGTCTTGTTAAAATGATTTAAAGGTTAAAAATGTACCTACTGAGTGATAGGATTTTTCTTATATACCCTTACGTTACAGGTACAGTATATGCAATGCCAACAGTGGTTTATCTCTGTGGCCCCAAAAGTACACTTCACTTACATTTATATCATTTAGCAAACGCCCTTATCCAGAGCGACTTACAATTAATACAGTCTTTCAATCCAAGCAATTGCCTTACTCAGGGACCCAACTGTGGCAGAGGTAGGATTTGAACCCTGGACCTTCTGGTCCATAGTCCAGTACCTTAACCACTAGGCCACCACAGTCCAAGGAGCTGTGATGTTCATGAACTGAATCTCAAGTGAATTTGGGACATGCAGCTAGAGAACAACTCTAAGCACTTATGATAAGACAGTTAGGCACGGTGGCATACAGGTTCTGTATGGTATACTGTGCCACATTTGCTCAGAGATGTTGCACATGGGTCTGTAGCTGAAGCTGGCATCCCAGCAGACCCCATAAATGCCAGACTGGCAATAAATCTGGCAATCAGGTGTAACTGTGTTGTGTTTAAAAGAATAACATGAACAGCCTTCTTGCTCACTGATAATTTATTGATTACTCTGAGAGAATGCACAAATGGACAATAATTAGATCATCATCTAGAGCTTACGTGCACACACTAAACGGAAAGGTGAGACGAAAAGTGAGATTTTACTTTATAGTACTGTACTACAACCCACCTTTGCATGTAGCTCATCAAAATGGGAACAAACCAGTGATGTACATCGGCCCAAACTGGCAAAGCACCGCCCACTGGCCAATCAGAGTGTATTGTACAGCCCTTAGGGTTCCCAAGAGTAATTGTATTCCTAATAGTCAACCAGTCAGCGTGACACTGTCAGGCCAAATAAGTGTTTAACCAATTAAATCTGGCAGAGATTTATTATGAAACCTTTGCTGCGTGAGGGTGAACATTATCCTGCTGAAAAATGGCAGCTGAAAGTAAAATGCAGCAGGGTGTCATCTTTGATAAGATAGGTGTGGTATACTGATTAACCATTTAACTATAGGATTTTAAAAATGTAATACAGTCGAATCTGGTTAATGGAGCCACATCGAGAGATGATTGTTTTGGTCCTAATAACCAGCTGGTACGATTAAACGAACATACCCTATGTTACAAGGCGGGACTTGCTATGGAACATATTAAATGTTTATTAAACCTTTATTGTACGATTTACACATATAGTAAACGTACAAACAAGAACTACTGTTACTTACGAACTTTAATTATTAAAAAATTAATTTGCAACCAAGCTTTTCGAAACGATTTACAACACAATGTATAGGTACTATTAACCGGATTCGACTGTATTTTATAAACAAATTGCATTTTTTGTATTATTACCCATTTACTATTAACCCTGTTTTGTTAATCATTCTGATTCTATTCAGTAAACCATCTGCTTTGACATGGACAGTAAAGGCCAACACACAACTCCTTATTTAATGTACACTTTGAGGTTCATATCACCTTGCCCAGGTTTTGCTGTATAAAGTTCCTCTCAAGTACAGTTTTGTTATATATAGTCCTGTCTGAGTGTAACAAAAGGAAGTGTATTGATGTCAGGCTTATTATTTAGACCCTTTTTGTTGATAGTGTGGTGTGGGGTGTTTGAAAAGGGTGGGTTTTGTTTGACTTGGTCTCTCTGAACAGTAAGGGATGGACCAAAACAGGATACAGGATTCAATTTCATTAGTGACCAGGAATATAATAAGCCTTATGCAAAGAACATGGGTCATAGCTGGGAGAGAAGGTGTGAAAGGTCACATAAGAGCAGACGTAACATTAGGATGGTGGAGTAGGTCCTCGAGGTGGCTAAAGCAGGATGTAATGTACATGTTTGTACATTGTACACTTGATGAAATGCAATGTGGACCTCAGGGTTACCTCAGAATCCACATTGCTGATGTAGGCATTAAACTGGTCTGTCCAGCTACTCCAGTAATTATGCAATCAGTGTGGGTACACTACATGAAATGATCGGTGTGTTTATGGAGGATTTATAATTGTTTAGGCATTTGTCAGCTTTGCCACAATATAGAATTCATATTAATTGAAATATTAAAAATATATTTTAAAATAAAGGATTAGTAAAAGGCGATACGACAACCAGGGGTGTGATTTGCTTTGCAAAACGGTGGCACCAGTGTTTGTTCACCTGCTTGATCCTTTTGAACTATTTTGCATCTCCAATTGATACTTTCCACACATGGTCTATTTCCATTACTCTTGGTGGAATATTTAGGGACACAGAAAAATGAATACAGTGGAGAAAAAAATCATTACAATTCATATCGTTTACACTCATTAACAAAAATAGACTCACCAAGAAGAAGTGATTTTGATATTGGAGTAAAAGGATGCAAGTTCTGTATGGTATCATGTGGCACATTTGGCTCAGATACAGATGCAGTTACAGATGCTTTGCAGCAAAGGCACCAAGAGGTAAAGCTTTTTTAAATGGTTCTGTCAGATTTTAGGCGTACATTGTTGTGCATTAATAGACTTTACTTTTCTACAAACTCTACAAAAACCCATTCTTCTTAATAGGTGTTTATAGGTTAATAGGTGTTTTAAGGATTAACCATTTAATTATATGATTTTAAAAATGTAATATTTAATAAACAAATTGCATTTTTGTTATTATTACTCATTTACTATTAAATCTTACATACAGTGGCTTACATACAGAAAGGTGAATGTGCATGAGTGGCCAAGCTAGAGCCCAGACCTAAAAATGCAACTGACTACAAGTAAGAGTGGACATATATTCTCTAATAGGATGGCTATAATCTGAAAGACTGAGAGAATTGTTGCATTTTGTTTTGTTCTGATGTTCAAAAACAAACAACCCCCCCCCCAAAGTGGTATGATGATTTCCATACACAATGTAAACTGATGTAGGAAGCACAACAACTGGCCTTGTGAGCAGTGGAACTTTCACAACACCTGCATGGATGTACGTCTAGTTGAACTAAAATAATGAAATCATGCCCTGATATCTCATGATGTTCACAGCCTTCTTTGGTGATCATGTAGCAGTTTTATTGGAGCAGGTGCTGTGGTTCAAACACTTTAATTAATGATGTTCCAAAACTTCATCCCATCATACAAAACATTCATTGTAGTTTGACGAACGTTAGGTTAAAGCCATTATGGTATTCTATGCAGAGAAAACATGCTTCTACATAGAATATTTATTCTATTGTCTTTCTGAAAAAGCTTTTGGAGACAGACAGGTGAAAAAAAACAAAAAAGTACAAGAGAGAGAAACAGATGGCAACAAATACCATGCATTTTAAACATAATTAAAAAGGATTGATTATTTCTGATAATTATAATATTTAACAAGACCTGTTGTCCTAACGGGATGAAAAGTACATGCTAATGGGCTTCTGTCTTCCATCTATTCATTTATTTTTGTTAATTTTGGTCATACCTTTTACAATAATGGACTCTGTATTGTCCTGCCATTACAATGGGACCCTTTGTGTGTGTGGTAACCTCATCTATAACCAGAGACACAAAAATTTTACTCATAAAGAGGATTTTTAAAGAATGAGGGACAAGCCAGTGGGACAGACAAGCAAGGAAAGAGACTGGAAGTGCACAGAAACTGGAAATGAATTTTTGTCCTTTTTTCTTTGTTCACAGCACTATGTAAGGCGAGTGGATTTACTATTAACTATGAAGGATCATTACATAATAATGACTATAGAAAAAAGATGTATACAGGGCTAAATAAACATTAGTGATAATACTAAAAATAACGAGTTTGTTGACAAAGCTCACAGCAGAGTCAGAGGATTTCTGCTTAAGTATCAGAGCACACACAAATGAGTCATTTTAGCCCATATCTATGTTTTCTCCTTGCTATATTCAATGTCATTTCCCTGCTAAATGTAAAAAAGCAGCCAAATAAGACTTGTTAATATGGTCTAGTTTGCACAATAGTGACAAATCTCTATCTATATTCATAGAATCATTAGAGAATGAGAGATCTCTGTAAAATCTGTAACTTACGCTCTGTGAGTAAAGCTAGCCAGGCTAATCAGCTAGTTTGCTGTTTGTGTGCTAATGTGACGCACACTAAATTGTGACTTAACTAGTTGTTAAAATAACATGTAGGAGCTCCCATTGAATAGTAGCAATGTCACCTCGAGGGTTATTTTACACGTGTCTGAGCTTACAGACAGCATGCCAGAATCGTAATGATTCAAAGAGGAAAATTTATAGACGTGTAAAAATTCAGACAGGTCTCAGATTGTTTTGGTATGTTACTGGTGGGCTAAAAGTCTGACTTAGCCATGGCAACAAAATAGTGAACGTGTATGTAGGCTTAATTTGTAGATCCAGTGTGTGTCGATTCTGGATTATGACAGTGGTACAGCTAGTATGTAATGAAAATGTTACCTGGATACTACATTTGAATAAAGACAAACACATAGCAGCAGTAAAGTTAATCATAAACAAAGTTTATATTAGCTAAAACTATTTTATTAGATTTAAGAGGGATTGAATAAACAAGTCAAACCTTAAAGTTTATGAAGAGTAAGAAAGCGTATTGTTCGTTTGTTTATTTGGCTTCTTTACTGTTGCTATCGGCATCAGTGGCCATTTCAGCGACACACATGTTT
>JAUZSV010000485.1:0-11945 GCA_034780495.1 Parotocinclus cesarpintoi | reverse complement strand
GAATTCAGTCTATAATGAAACTTTCACAAACAGCGAACACAAAACCGCAGATAAAAACTTGTCATGTCGGCAAGTAGGTATTGATTGGAGTAATAGGTTGACCACTAGAAAGCACGATGTAACCGTGAGCTAAACCTTGGTACGAAATATTGGTACCATTCTGTACTGTGAGAAAAAGACAACTTAGTGATGCTTTTCTGTGCTTTGAAACCCTAGTTCTGGGCATTCATGCGGCATCTAAGCAATGTTGTGGACCAGATACGTCCCTTCATGACAATGGTGTTCCCCGATGGCAGTGGCCATCAAAATACGATCAGTATGCTTCACAGTACAGTTCCTCCCTGAACACTAATAAACTAAATCAAAAGCAAACAAACATTAAAAAGTCAAAAGATTCAATAAAGTATAACTACACTGCTCACAAAAATTAGAGGCTCTCTCAAATTGAAATATTCCCTAATTTTGTGAACACTATATAAGGACACTAAAATCTCGAGGCGTTAACATGGGTAATTAAAAAGGCAGAGCTCTAGACTTTACTGAAGATTAAATTAAAACCATTCACAATAATGGACCCTGCCACACTGCAAACATTGTACAGGCGTGGTTTGAGAAACATTCCAAGGATGTGAAGGTAGCCCAGGCCTCCAAAGATATGCATTTATGTCTTTGTGTCAGTATTCTTTGGATAATTGTTTGTTGTTTGTGTGTGCTGCAGGTTTTTGAGATTAGAAACACAGAGGATTTGACGGAGGAGTGGCTGAGCGAGCATCGAGAATTGTTTAGCTAAACGGCGCTAAACCGTTTCCCATTCATTCTCTATGGTAGTGCTAATCCACTACGGATGTAATATATTTTTGGCCACTACGACTTTGTGGCGCTGTTCCGCTTTTTTTTTTTTTTTTTTAAGGACGCGCGGTGTCCAAAAGCATACGTCAGTGTCTGCTAAATTTCGGTGGTTACGGTACGAATCTCTCGCTTCGATTATCTACACGGATTGTTCGTTAATCAAAGGTAAGATAAGTTCAACTTTTGATATATGATAGAATTATCAAGGTACTGTAGGAACATGATCATTTTTTCAAGTTTTTTTGTGTAAAGTTTATGTTTTCATCTCGTAACAATAAATCATCATGTCAGTCCGTTTCTGAGAATAGTTAGTTTTATATTAAAAAATTCAAACCTAAAACACGCTTTAATTCGAGCTAACTACTTCAAACCAACGGATTACAACAGCCTTAGTATACGACAAAGCTTGTTTTTGAAATATACCCATTGAATACTTTTTTATATATATTTATGTATAAATAGTTTCATAAAAATGTCAAACCAACTGTGAAACACAGATAGTAATACCCCTCATTTACCACAAAAGTTATTTTTGAAATATATCTTTTGTCCTTTTTTTATATGTACTTTTATTATACTTATATTAGGCTTCTGGACCTAGAAATATCAAATTAACTGTAAACATGGATAATATCCCTCATTTACCACAAGAGCTATTTTTGAAATATATCTATTTTATTGTTATATGATGTTATATATATATATATATATATATATTTTTATTACAAATATATGAATTCAAAAGGCCAAGAAGCTTAATAGATTTATATTAGAAAATACATATATACAATGCTATATTTCAAAAATAACTCTTGTGCTAAATGAAGGATATCATTATCTATGTTTCACAGTTGGTTTAATCTTTCTAGGTTAAAAGGTCAAGGAGCCGAACAGATTTTTATGAAAATATGTATGCATAAATATATATTTCAGCTTTGTGGTATGTGAAGGCTGTTAGAATCATTGTTTCACCGTTGCTTTGAAGTAATTAGCTCGAATAGCTAAAGCATAATGAGATAGAATTTTAAATTTTAAACGAATGTTTAATATTAATCTAACTTAATACCAGTATAATGAATGAATGTGATCGTTTTTCAAGAGAAAAAGGAGAAAAGAGAATAGACAAAGGGGAGTCTGGACAGTGCTAACCCTCCCAGGTGTTAAAGTTCACAGATGACGGCTACACACAACCCCCGTTTTTCAGCTTTGACCCTCACACAGTCCAATCAACATCTTTCAAGTCACAATACAATAGCCTCTCTGACACCTTCCTCCGCATCAAAGAACACTGTACCAATCCCCCCCCACCCCCAGCTCTCTACTCGTCCTCTCTGACACCTTCCTCTGCATCAAAGAATACTGTAACACAGACACACACACACACACACACACAGTTCAGTCTCCAGCAGGCAAGTGGGGCGCTACAACACCCCTTTAACCTTATCCTAAACCAGAAAAAGGTTCCACAGCTGTGGAAAACATCCTGCGTTTTTCCTGTAACCAAAAAGTCATCCCCATCTGTCCCCAATGAGTATAGACCGGTCATCCCCTCTAGAGAGGTTGATATTGGCTCATCCAACTCTGTTGCAGTAAGGACCACAATAGCGCTATACAAAGACTCAATGCTGTGCCGATAGAAACAATTAAAACTCTTTTCTGGGTTTTAATTAATTAAGCCAAACATTAAACTAACAATTTTACATTACTATATAACACACACACACACACACACACACACACTCGTTACTTGGTTATCTGGAATATCAGTATTTGTGTCACAAGTATTTAAAATAAACCTGTTTTTTATTTATGGTAGGTCAAGATGCAGAAGAAAGTGGTGTACTTCCCAGGGAAAATCTGTGTTGTGTTCCGCAAAGGACCACTCGGATTTCTCCTCCAGGAGTCGTCTCAAGAAGCCAGACGGATAAAGGATGACCCCACTCTGCAGGACAAGTCTGCACCCATGAGGGAGGACCTTGTGCGGGTAAATGCTCTGGCTGTGGTCCGCCAGAGAGGAGGGGATGTCTCAGACAGGACGGAGGTGCTGGGACAATACATACTGCAGTTTGGAAAATATAAAGGGAAGTGTTTCAGGTGGCTTTTGGAGAATGATGTAGGATACACTATGTATCTTATCAAGAGCCTTCAGAAGGAGGAGGCTTCAGGGATCTGTATGGCTGAGGGTCATAGCAAGGACAACCTACAGTCATTTGTGCATTACGCTCTTAGTTTTGCAGAGATTCAGTCTCTTCTCCGCTATGAGGCCAGTGGAGTGGGTGATGCAGCAGCCTCATCAGAAGATGACCAGCTGGTTGGCTTTGGCTCTCGGGCCAAGAGCACCTGGAAGGAGATATGGGATAGCAGAGCTGATGGCTACGCAAACTTCATTATGGGGAAGAGCTGCCTTCTAGGAACACGTATGTACAAGCTACAGCAGTACCTGCGAAAGAGGCTGCAATCGGAATCTGTTTCCACACTTGCTGCCGTGCATGCGTCGAGGGCCCCAGCTAAACCCCTGGGTAAGAATAAAAGGGGACCAACACAATATGACCACACTGGTGTTCCCAATGTTATGCTTTATCGGTGTATATATATTATATCTGTGTGTGTTAAAATATACATACATGACAGGTGATGCATGCTTTTAATTCATCCTAAATTGGACAAACTAATTCTTATTGTTTATACACTCTAATTCTAGTCTGCACCACAGTGATGGATGAGGATGAAGAGCTGGATAGGGCAATGTTGAGCATCTCACCCTCTAAACTACAAGTGCAGAGCTGTAAGTACACTGCTATTACACTGACCGAATGTCAGAATGCATGAAGTTCATTTTGTATCTGATGTCTGAATCTGATTTTTTGATGTCTATTTATTTCACTGTGTTTGTGTGTTACCAGTTACTGTGCCAGCAGTTACTGCCACGCCAGGAGTGTCAACAGGAGCAAAAACAGGTTTTTGAAATAAGAGGTTTCATGACTGGAGTATTCATTCTTTTACGTTATGAATTGTCCTCCAAAATTGAACTTCAACTTAAACTGTTCTGTTGTTTGTGTTCTGGCCATGTTCCTCTAACAATATGGATGTGTGCTGGCGTTATACTAACTGTCTTAAGGGCTCTATGAATTAATTCCTGCCCTGATGAATTTATTTCAACCACAGTGAGGGTAAATATGCATTTTTTTGTTCTCCATACATGTTGTATTAAAATTTATTTAAGTAGTTTTGGGTACTTAGACTTGAATGCATACTTGTTTATAAAGCCATACTGCTCTTTTTGTTCAGACAACTGAGTAGTGATTAGGTAAGGTTGTGTGATGTGTTTGTGGAAGTTAGACATTTTAAATTTGCAAAGTTATGAGAAGCAGGAGAAGGAACAGTATGGCTGTTTAAGTTTCTTCTAACACCAACAGATACATACATTATGAATTGTGATATGACTGAGGATTTTGTCTGTTGTAGTTCCATCTGTGGCGCTGCCCAGTCCCCCTCCTGATACAACTGTTCAACTGCAGTCATTGCCAGTTGATGGTAAAAACACTGTAATCCTGTTCTTATAATCCAGCGCTGTGCTTTGCTAGTTTTAGTTATATAAAAAGAATACTTGGTTCATTTACTTTTCAGTAGTATCTGCCTCACCAGGTGTGAAGAGGAAGACACCTTTGCCCATTCCACGAGAGTTGGCATTCCTAGTAAAGGAGACAGCGGGTTCCTCAAAAGCAGACAGGCCAGAGTCAGCTCCAGGTATGCTTCCATCTTAGTGTAGGGCTGAAGTTCACATAAGCTTAATACATATATCAAATAACTCGGTGTAGTTTTCACAACATTTTGTCATTATATCATCATGTTTATAGTCTGTACAAATGTGCAACACAAAGACTTCTCTTCTTTTCAGGACGTCAGGCCCTTACTTTTGAGCACAGTGGTGAAAATGGTAAGAATGTACATAATGTAGACAAACCCTCTATTTTGCAAATTCCAGACACTAAAGCCCTATCTGCATGGGATTAGTTCCTCAGGGGTACGTCTTTAAAAAGTATTTCACACGTCTACAGAGTGATAAAACTCTTGCATCCGGACGGGACTAAAATTATCAGACGACCACAAAGCTTAGCAAAAAAAAAAGGAGGTAATTCTGCCTGTAATTTTCTCTAAGGACGTCTGAGAAAAACACAGACATAGTCACTCCTGACGGGAAAAGAGAGAATTACCCCAGGACCCCGTGTAAATTTAATCCTGTCCGAATAGGCTATAAGAACATCTCATACAGATTGTAAAACAGGGCAGTAATTACTTTTTTCAATTTGTCCTCCTTTTTATTTCTTAGCTCCCACAGCTCAACCGCCTGTTCCTGTTCCCCTGCCTGACCGTGACCATGACATAAGAAATTGGAGCTGTTCTCAACACCAGAAGCTGTGGATGAGGACAGAGCTTCAGGATCTCGGGCTGTGGCCTGGGTGTCGCCCAGTACGGAACCCAGGGAATGCAATTTCACTGTGGCGTCTTCCTCCACAACCTGAGCTCATTGATCTGGCGGCCGAGCTTCCATCTCCCAACTTCTTCCAGCTCCACCCGTTTTTCATCTGGAAGCCTGAGAGTGACATCATGGTCAGGTTGAGAAATGGCTACATCCTGCCATGTCTTCATGGCTGTTCTCATCCGCAGGTGGTCTCTGCTGGTGTAGGCAGGCCTCGGGTGATTGTTGGCATCAGTGGTCAGTATTACATATTGTCGTCACGACTCTGCTGCAAGGCCTGTCGGAGAAACTGGTTTGCTGACAGTCCGCGATGGCTGGTGAAGCTGCCAAAGCGGTTTACCAACCTTCTGCCCGCATTCCTGACTTACAAGAAGGCCATCTGCAAGTCTGTGATGGATGAGTTGAGGCGCACTAACAAATCACCAACAGATATGGCAAACCAGGTGAATGAGCTCATGCACCTCAAGTATGAGCGAGCTCACCTGGCATACCTGCATGCCATAGAAAGCGTCAGGGATGCTGAGGCTGGTGTGTATGGACAGAAGACCATCGGGCAGTTCATAAGGAAGGAAAACAAGCCACATGCTTTCGGACCATATGAAGATCCAGATGGTTGGTGTGGGGTTTCCGTATCCAGTTTCTACCTGACTGACTGCCTACTAGACGAGTACAGACGTCAAGAGCCAGCCATGTCCAAACTTCTACAGGGCACCTTTGGACAGGTCTTTAGATCTGACCACACCAGGAAGGTTGCCCGTAAAGTTACACTGGCATCTGGGGTCATGTCCAGTTATGCTGTCATGAATGAGAACTGGCTGATTGTTTCCTGGGTGATGGTTCAGTCTGAGAGTGAGAGATCCTTAGAGCCGATGTACCAGGGAATGGCC
Source organism: Parotocinclus cesarpintoi (assembly GCA_034780495.1). Classification (NCBI taxonomy): domain Eukaryota; kingdom Metazoa; phylum Chordata; class Actinopteri; order Siluriformes; family Loricariidae; genus Parotocinclus; species Parotocinclus cesarpintoi. The sequence continues at coordinate 5,729 of JAUZSV010000485.1, read as the reverse complement.
AAGAGATACAGCAATGCCGGAGTGGAAAAGGCAGGCTACCACTGGATGGACAGGTGAGAACAGCTATCTTTTCCTTTTATTGACATTGTAATGTCTAACAAAATATATATTTTTTCTTTTTAAATGTAAATTGTTCTATATTTTTGTTGTCCCTTACATTTAGAGACTGCTGTGCTCCGTTTAAGATCCCGGACTGCATCCCTGGTGAACATCTACATTGGGATGCCTGGAAGACTACCCCTTCCATTGTTGCTCAGGCCACCTCTGGACCGCTCGCAAACACTTGTGCCTCACGATCACATTACAATGCCAACATTGTTGTGAAACTGGACTTGTTCCACTGCCTGATGCGTTTTTCACGGGAGTGCACCTCTGAGCATCATGCTCTGTTCAGCAATTTCTCCCAGCTCCTCTCTGCTGCCTTCTCTGTGGTGGATCAGGTGGACTTAAAGAGGCTCAGGGATGCCTATGTGTTCTGTGGTATCCATCCAGCCAATCCCACCAAGCAGCATATACGAGAGCACTGCAGGACCAAAATACCACAACCCATAGAGCTTCTGGACAGAGTGGAGAAAGTCTTAAAGCATTTTCATCTGGCCACGGACCCCAACATTGTTCCACTCTTTAAGCCATCCATGCTGAAGACGTGGCGCATACAGAGAGTGCACATTCTCCGCGGTTGCCTCAGTGACCCTGAACTCTCAGAGGGCATAATGTACAGGTATGGTGGAACTCTTCAGCTAAACCACGTACCCGGTGAAGGTGCCAAAGTCCCTATCTGGATCCCTGTCAGAGGTACTTCACAGCAGGAGGGGTACCATTTCCACCAGGCCCAATGGATCACAGGGACTCATGTCTCGACTGAATTGTTTCAGGCCCAGGGCATGACAGGGGTGGCACGGTGGAACTATCAACGGCTAGTGGATCTTAAGCAGCCAGATGTCATTCTTCCTGCTGTCTTTGATCCCGCTTTAATAGCTGAGTTGAACTCTGCCTTCAAGAGAGTGACTGGGCAGGAAAAGTATCCTGCACTTCACCTCTCTGACACGGACACTGGAGAGAGGTTTGGTCTAGAGTACAGGGAGCCAGGCTGCCGTCCAGTTCCTTTGGATTGGGACAAACACAGAAGCCAAAAGAGAGACAAAACTGCTGCTCTTGTGCCGCCATCTCCTGTGCACACACCCACTCCTGTCCAAACTCCAGACGTGGCACCCTCCTCCAGCCAGACACCACTCTCTGGCGTGGCATCCCCTGAACCAGCACCTTCCACCAGCTTTTCAATCTCTGCTGGCACTCCTGTCCAACCTCCAGATGTGGCACCCTCCTCCAGCCAGACACCACCCTCTGGCATGGGATCCCTTGAACCAACACCATTCACCAGCTCTTCATTCTCTGCTGTGCTACTGATAAAGCAGGAGATGCCGTCAGAAGACAACCAGGACCCTCCAGCAGCAATGGGTAGGTAAACATAATGTTTTGGACAAACATTTTTGCATTAGTAATATATAGTACATATAATATATTAATATATAGTAATGCAATACTATACGATAATAATGCAATATAATACTATTGCAATAACATGGTCAACTGATTAACCTTTTTTTATTGCTTTGTTGTGTTCCCGAAATCGTACGTGCAGTGCCCCTGCCGCTGAGGTCCTCTCCGAGGAGTTCCCGCACCGGACCCATAAAGACAGGTGGACGGGTTTTTGTGTTGGACCACACACGCTGGACGCCCCCCATGAAAGAAGCTATTGACCACTTACTGCAGAAGTTCCGTGGGGAGAAGAACATACTAAAGCTGGTGGATCAAGAATATGCAGACATGGTCCATCGGTCTGCCACAGATCCCAACAGCTTGCTGCACCCCACAACCAGACTGCACATATCCCGTTATGTGAAGCACCTGGCAAAGCTTCTTAACACCAGTTCTTCTCTAAACACAAGCCAGGAAAAACTTCTGGAGACTCAGCAGCTGTGGCACTCTTTAACAGAGGGGAGTGAGACAGCCAGTGTTCCTGTGGTCACCATGGAGCCTGCTATTGTTAATCCACCTGCACCTGCCCTGTCCACACCTCTGACACAAGATATTATTGAAAAAAATGTCGAGGACATCTTGGAGAGACAGGAGGGGCGGCAGCAACAGCCAGAGCAGAAGAAAAAGCAGACAAAGACCTGTCTTTCGTGTGGACAGCCCAAGTCTCGGTATGAGACTGATGGATCCTCCATCCACTTTTTTTACCAGCAAGGGCCTGTGCGCTATTTCTATTGCTCGAGGAGGGTGCATCAAAGTTATGCTGCTGATGGACTCTCCAACGCCAAAATGTCATTTGAAGAATTTGCAAGAACAGAATTCTTCCAGAGGGAGCTGGAGGCCACTAAAAAACGGGTGGAGGAGAAGAAAGCGAAAAAGAGGAAAATGCCAGACTCCCAACAAGCAGGTCGTCGCTGCAGATTCTGCCACATGGACCTGAAACAGGGACCAAACAGCCCACACATACATACAGGCTTTCCTGGAGTGGCAGGGAAATACATTTACTGCCCATCCAAAGTGTACTCTCTATACAAAGATAAGGGCATGGCCAAGGAGATGACCTGGATGGAGTTTCAGAAGGCTCCTTTCTATGAGGCAGAGAGACAGAGATGGGTGAAAGAAAAAAAAAAGTGATTAACATGTACATACTTGTTTATAAGTATATTGTTTATAAGTATATTGTATTATAAGTTATCCAAGATTACATGTTCTGTGAGTTTATATGTTTATATGCTCTCTATACTTTGCTATTAGTGTAAATATGAAAATGTAAATATGTAAAAAATAAATTGTCTAAACATAGTTTGGATTATTTTGTCATGTACATGTTGTCTCTTGGTTGTATGTACAGGATATAGGTTTGTGTATGCTTGTCATTTTCATTTAGTCACTGTAAAAAGGTTTTTTCTTGTTTATAACTGTTTGCTATCGCGATTTAAAACTTGCTCGTTGTCACTGAAACTATGTTAATAAATAAAAAACAACTTTTGTTGAAATATTACGCACCCTTTTTTTTCCTTCTTAAACAAAAATTTATATAGCAGATTCATTTCTATAAATGATTGCTTTTTTTTAACTTACTTGGTCAGTTTAGTTTGAGCAGTACATCATTTATCATCGTGGAGGATATAAATGATAAACACACTGACAAACAAGGGGAGGACTGAATAACCTCTGAGTAACTAAAACTGAATAAATTCTGGTAAGTAACTGGCAATCTGGTGGAGTAGTAGTATTGATTAGTATTTAGTATTTATAGTATTAGTATTTATTTATCCAATAAATTTGATACAAACTACAAAAACTAATCTTGCAATTCATTTAAAGTGTATTTTAAAAAGTATTTACAATAATTTTGACTTATGTTTGATAATACTTCAAAGGGGACCCTGATAAAAGGCACAGCAAGCATTTCAGGACCATGGATAAGACAAACAAAAAAAGAGCTTCCATCCTATTGGCTGTCGTTCTGTTACACCTATTCGCGACTGGCCCCCGCGGGAGAAACTTGGGTTCTTCCGCTAAAGAGCCAGAACAACGTTGCAAGAATGAGCTAACACTTTTACGTCGCCTCCAAAAGGAAACCAAACCACCCTCCATTTAACGCTAACTTTGTGTGTGCGCGTGCGTGTGTGCGCGTGTGTGTGTGTGCAGGTTTACAATCTTTCTTTGCGAGGACCAAATGTCCTAATAACAGTGGCAATACCTGAAAAATATAGGAATATCAGAATATTTGGCTTGCCCTAAATAACAATTTTTTTTTGTACAAAAACTGAAGCTTTTATCTGAAAAAACACACAAGTATTGTGTGAACGCACATCATAACAAGGATATAGTGTTATGACATAATCTTCTGACGTAATCATTTCCTACTATTTGATCTTTGATTTGCTTTATTTTATGAGACACATTTAGGCTTAAACTGTGGGATTAACTGGGTAATTAACTAAGTCATTAAGCATGTAGTTTCAGTGCAGATGCACATAGCCATAAGGGTATTTTCACAAAGCAGGGTTTCGCAGTTTAGCCAGATTACTTAAACCCAAAGTCAAGCCTGTCCAATTGGAAAAGAGCCGAGGGATCATCCATCCATGCATTATATTCCTCTTAATCCACACGTGGTCCTGGGCCAGCTGGTGCCCACCTGACAACTCTGGGTGCAAAGCCAGAAACAACCCTAGACGAGGCTTATCCATTGCGCACACTAAGGGCCACTTTAGACATCAATTAACTTCACATGCATGTCTTTGGACTGTGGGAGCAAATTTGAGTACTCTGAGTAAACCCATGCAGACACGGGGAAGACCAACCAGCTCCGATTCAACACAGGACTTTATTGCTGTGCGTCAGCGGTGCTACACACTGAGCCACTGCTCTGAGCTGAGGGACATTCCTATATAATTATTTCTAGTCCTCATGTATTTGCTTAAGTTATTTGGCTAACTTAGAAATCCTGCTTTGTGAAAACCTCCCTGGTCTCTCTGGCATTGACCCTTGGTGTCGTCTGCACCTCTTTGCTGGTCGGTCAGGCCCTTTAGGTTCTTCCCAGCCATATCCTGCAGCAGACATTTGTAGGTTTCTGAGGAGATGGACCACCCTGATCCAGACCTAGGAAGCAGGCCAAACATTTACATTATTTTATTAGAAAATTCTCTTTTCCAAGCGACATATATCTGATACAATCTTACAATGTACTGTTCGAACAACTGTAGATTGAGGGCCTTGTTCAACAGTCTAGCAGTGCCAGTTTGGCAGTATTGAGAATTGAACCCTGCACCTTCAGGTCTATAGTCCAATAGTTTAACCAGTACTGCAAAACCACAGTCTTGTTAGAAATCAAACCTTACCTCGCCAGAGGTGGGATATTAACCCACCATTGCAAAATCATCAAAATGCCAACAGTATTCTGTCACTATTTTACAGTTCCTTGATGAACACTAATGATCAAGTGTAAAAACAAACAATGAAACAGAAAAACTACAACATTAAACTACCTACAACGTTCAAATTAAAAGTATAACTAGAAGAACACTAAAATCTCTAACCATTAACACGGCTAATTAGAAAGGCAGAACTCCAGACTTAACTAAAAAAATTAATTAAACCTCCTTTATCTTGCTAAGTTTGAGCATCCTCAGCCAATTTACATTTAGTTAATTTTCTAAATGAACTGATAACTTTTAAGTACAAGCATAAATGTAATACATATATGCACCATTTTAACGTCCATCAAAACGTCTGAGGGCTTTAGAATTATAACAGGAAATAAAAATATGTCCCGTATACATGGGATTGACAAGAAGCCTGTTAATGACAATAAAACTAGTACGAGCGAACCCTTGCGACACCTGCTGACAGAAACGAGAATCTCAGTCTTGTAGCCAGAAAACATGGAAACAATCCTATTGTTTTCGTTTCAAACAGATAAGAATGACTGCATTGTACAGTAGCGTACTGTACTATATGTTATCGTATTGTGTTTTATTGTTTACTATAAAACACCACCAGCAAAGTATCAAAATGTTTAGGTGATGATGCTAGTGGTCTTGTTTCACAGAACGTAAAGTGGACGTTAAACGGGGCATACATGTATATCAATATAACATTTTGGTGACACCATGGGATTTCACTTCCGTTAACCAAGTATGAATACTGGTGTTGTATTGGCTCTAAAGCTGCGTGATTAGCTGTCT
>JAUZSV010000482.1:26116-47945 GCA_034780495.1 Parotocinclus cesarpintoi | reverse complement strand
TCCCTCAAATTAAATGCATTCCCTCGCAAAAAGCTATGTTTTTATGGATTTATTTTAATCAAATGTTTCGCAAAGTTTGCAGGGAATCTCCGAACAATGGAGAGACAGTTGGTCTGGGAGCTACAGGTTTGATAAAACTATCCTACGAGTCTCAAGACAAATCTCTGTCACAAAAAAGCCACAGGTGCACCTGGACTACTGTTCATATGACAAGTACACAGCACATTTCAAGCCAACCTTGTTAGTCACAACAGCATATCACGGTTAAATGAGATATCCACAAAATTTTTTAAATTAACTTGGTGGCCAATACTGTTACCGATAAAGCTTGAAGAAGGTTATATAGTCTAACTTATGCTGGCAAATGGCAATTTTAAGATAATTTAAAGCGTGTATTTACATTCATTAGCTATCAAATAAAGCACCCAAATAGAAATGTTGGATTGCTGCAAAACCCGGCATGCAGTTATGTCACAGGCAGATATGTAAATAATTACAAACCACACCTAATGGAAGGGATTCCAATTGGCATTTTTTTAGCAGGATAAGGTTCACCCACACACAACAAGGGTTTCCCAGCCTTGTCGCTACCAGATTGCAACACTTCCATGCCTTTCCCAGCCACCAGACTTATTAGCGATCAAGCATTTATGGAATCAGCTGAGACACCTGCTTCGGCAACTCCTGGATCTACAGGTCCAGCTATGGGGAAGTGTGCCATAAAGGCATATCCAGCAGGCAGCAATCGCTTGCCAAGCAGAGCACTACCCAAAAGTAGCAAATTTATTTATAACGATTTATACGCATTTTAAGACTAGTAGGGACTGTGGTAGCCTAGATGTTAAGGTGCTGGACTCCAGCAGCTTGGCAGAGGCGGGATATAAACCCTGGACCTTCTGCTCCACATTGTAAGATTGTATAAGTTGTTAGTCGCTCTGGATAAGGGCGTCTGCTAAATACCGTAAATGTAAATGTAAGACTACACAACAGGTATTTTCTATGGCAATTGCTGGGTTAGTATAAAAACTGGCATAAAAAAGTAACTATTTTATATGCAAACTTCAAAATATTCTGTTTTTTGAAACAAAGAGGAAAAAAAAATTGAATTTAAACATGGTTCAGGTTAAGCTTGCACTGACAATGGAGCCAAATATGGAAATGAGTTCAATTAGAAAAATAAACCCTGAAAACGGTGTGCCTCTGAACAAGTCAGCCAAGGGGCCTAAATGGAAAAAATTGTCATTAAATCAATTTGGGATAGGAGCAATGATTCAATTTACAGGTGTTTGAGATACCTGCCTGCAAAGGCTTGCTCAGAGGTGTGTGTAGATATGAGTAAAGTAAAGTGTAAGGTTTTACAGAAAAGAGTTAAACAGTAGTGAAATCAAGTGTCACCATCCATGACAGGGCAATTATAATAAAAATGAGAATATAATAAAAAGTCCTGTTTGTTTCCTTTACTATGTTTGCCAGTCAGTGCAGATGTATTCTGTTTGAGCAGCAGCTGATCTACAACATAAGTGGCCACGTGGAATAACTTCATGATCTCTGAATACTTTAGGCATGTGATCTGGAATCATTGTTCATTTGAAGCATCAAAAATTACTTGTATTTTTATCTGTCATTCAGAAATACATGCAAATAGCTAAGTAAATCAACAACACCGCTAATGTACAGTTTACTTTCAGCGTTTCCAATTTTGGCTCATCAAACTATGGTCTCACTACCTTTTGCAGTATATGATATTATTAGCATACCCTGAATAAACAAGCAAACAAAGCAGTATTTGGCATGGATAAGTAAAACAAAAACATCACTTGACAATAAGTGGAACGTTTCAAGTGTGTAATTTATGGTGGGTTTGGTTGTTGGCAGTGGGTCTCTCCTGGTGTGAGAGAGAGAAAGTCCCAGGATGACCACAGAGAAGTGTATGCAATTAGCAGTCGATACTAGGTGTCACAAGGCATCGTCATGCAAAATTGGCACAATGTGCATTATGAAAATTGACCATGTCACACTTGTTCAGGTCATTACGCTGCCTAATGTAGTTTAATTTTTTGTAACAACATGCGCTTTCATACATACTGTTCCCATATGCATTTAAAACTAATAAATTGCAGGGACCTAACATTTATTTTCTTGGAATTTGTGTACATGAAAAATGCACAATATTTAGAATTGTTGCTCTTCAGGAATAAAAAACAAATGTTAATTGAAAAATTAAAGTTAAAGAAAAATTAGTTTGCAGGGGACTAAAGGATTTTTTGTTTAAAAGAGTGTATTGTTTGGCATTGTTTACACTTTAGAAATGTAAAATATTTTTGTCAAATGTAAAATCAGCAATCATGAACTCAGTATTGTGAATTCAAATCACTTAGTAGTTCCGTTACAGCAGTCTTGTTTAGTTTGTATAAGCTCAGGTTGCAGTATAGCACTAACTAAAAAAGCAGAAAGCTGGGATAAAGTTAATCCAGCTTAGAATAAATAGCGCAAGATGAGAGATTTCATCACCTCCTTCCTAATGAAATGCCTGTTTTTACTTAAGAATACCCCAGCAAGCTATTATTTATTAGAGATTTATCGGAGTATCTGGTCAATGACAATGTAATATTGTGTACTAGTGCAGTTCATCAGTATTCCCATGAGAGGTCAATGATATGTCATTATTATACCATAGTATTAATATATGCAGTTGGCTGTAAATTAAATTGCCGTTACAGTTTCTAAGTTAAACTGCACAGAGACAAACACTGACTGAATTTGATCTGACTGAGGCAATGACTTGTGCCCACTAGTGTAAACTCACGGTTTGAGATTAGTTTGAAACCTCCTTTAATGTATGTGTTTGTTTATGTTTTTATATTATGTTATTCCCTCTATTCTCATATCAGTCATTACTTCTGTCTTTCTGTCTCTGTGTGCATTACTTGAGCAGATGCCAAACACAAGGCAGAGAGCGAGCTAATGCCACAGACGCGACCACGTAGCAACACCCTTCCCAAGAGCTTTGGCTCCACATTGGAACATCCAGCTTCCGAGCACCCCACTGAAAAAGAGGGCCGTCGGCCCACCCATGAAGAGACGTTCCTGCTCATCGAGCAAAATCTCAGAGCTAAGAGAGAAGAAGGCTTTCCTGAGGACGTCAGAGTCAGTACCACTATATTGCACTATTATTTTCTTATACAAAATTTCTGCCATATGTTCAGCTATGTGCTGTTTAACGTCCTCATTATGTTCTATGAAACGTGACAGTTACCGGGCATTGCCATAGTAACATGGTAGTTTAATTGTACTGTAATTGTACTTTGCACATAGTGTTTTATTTTAAACAATACTTTTTATACTCAATTAAAATACTTTTATACTATAATATATTAGTACATCACTGTACTGTTCAATACAGTAATTCTTATCTATGTATCTTTTATAAAATGTCAAAAACCTAAATTAGCATCACCAGTTCACCACCTGTGTATAGATGCCATGGGTTTACTCCCGGTACTCCAGTTTCCTTCCACACTTCAAAACGTGTTAGGTTAATTGGCTGCTCTTAATTACCCCAGTATGAGGATTTCCTTTCAATGCTGCCTTCCCTTCTCAGAGCATTCACTCATACTAGATTTCTTTCATTTAGATGTGAATATAATTCATCTAAGACAAACCTTTATTTCCTGTTATAATTACTTAGACCTGGACATTGATCGGAACGTTAAACAGCACACACCTGTATAGGTACATTTTTATTGGAACAAATGTAGAATTAATATTTATATACATTGGTTACAAAACCGTGGGGATATTTAATTAGAAGATATCTCATCTTGGGCTATCCCCTTATTTTTGTAAGCAGTATATAAATATTAAAAGAAGTAGTTCAGCTTATTATAAATGTCTGGTGCATTCCCATGCTTGTTGGTGTCAGTGTTAACATGCCAAATGTCGTTAAATACCAAAATACTAATAAAGTATTAGTTTTTGATTGGCTTTGTATTAAACATGTGCAAATGGAAGATCATAGGGAGTTACAAGGACACAGAACATTAACTGTTGTTTTTCATCTATGGACAGAAGATGACCAAGGAGCAGCTGGCAAGTGAGAAAACAGTACTGCAAAGAAACTTGCTGTATTACGAGGGACTGCACGGTCGCCCTGTAAGTTTCTGTTCTCTCTCTCCTTCTCTCACACGGTCTACCATGCTCTCTCTATCACTCACACACACACACACACACACACACACACACACACACAGAGTATTGGTATATTTAAACGCCCAATGTGAATTTGTACATCAGAAATTGCTTGAGTTGCATAATTACTGTTGAAAGCAGACTAAGAATATACTGATCAACAGTTAGTCTTTTAAAATACGATATCAAGCCTGATTTATGCTCTGTCAGAAGTGATTCTGAGAGCCAGCGAAAACAATCATACAGCATACTCGTGATTTATTAGCGCAAGTTGATAAATGGTTCAGATCATTCCAAGCTGTTTGATGAAAACATCGGATGGCCTGGGAATAGTCCACCAGCAGCCACCAACTGATTAAGGATAAGAGCATTATTAAGAAAAACTGTGCAACAACAAATGAGCTCATTGTCACTGCAGTGCTGAGAATGATCCATCTTCTAAGGGGGTCCTGGTCATTAAAGAACAGAGTAAATGGGACTTTCAGTCTAAGTAGAGAAGCAGGTAACTGGAAAATTACAAAATGCTTCTATATGGTTAGTGGAACTGATCAAATTAACAATGACTGTAGAAACAAGATTGTGAACTTTAATGAAATGATCGTTGAGAATATTGAGATTTTGTAACCATAACCATTGTTTTGTAACCATTGTTTACCTTTTCTTTTCAAAGACGGTTAGGAGGAACCCTGGAGGTACTCCTGGTCTACATATGGACGAAAGGTCCTCTGGAGTTTACTGACGCTTCAGATTTCCTAAAGCCGTTTACTGAATACGAGTACAGAGTCACCGCCCACAACTCCAAGGGCTCTACATCCAGCACCTGGAGCTCCACCTTCACTTTGGAGTCTGAGCCACATGGTATGGATATGCCTACAGCATGGCCAACTGGTGCTTATTCCATCTACCTAAACTGGACACAGCCCAGTGAGCCTAATGGACTGATCTCTGAGTATAAAGTAGTGTATAAGAGACGTGATCCTTCACTTAACTCTACCAGAATCACAGCACTTACAGTACCGGTAAGCTGTCCTTATGTCTAAACATGTTTAGTTATTTCTCAGAGATGTTTATAATGAATGTTTTCTCTTCAGATTCAGACTACAGACTATATATATATGTATATATATATAGCCAGTTATTTTTCAGTAAAAAAAGAAACACTATATACTATACTATACACTGTATTGCCACAGTAGACTGTGTGTGTGTGTGTGTGTGTGTGTGTGTGTGTGTGTGTGTGTGTGTGTGTGTGTGTGTGTGTGTGTGTGTGTGTGTCTTGCATAGCATCCCATCCTTAAAGTTTCAAAGTCAATAATTAACTTTTTCTTCTTTTTGCTGAGCCAGACTGAACTGTGGTGTTGTTGTTGTTGTAGCACAGTTTTCCCATGCCGCTTTGGAGACGGTGCTTTTGGAGAATTAGCCCCTAATGAGTTCAAACATCGTTTGCTCACTGGTGTGTAGTCCATTACCAGGTACACGCTATGTATCTGGAACATAATTAGAAACTTGTGGTGTTAGTAATCTGAAACTACATGATGATGTTGTGAGGCAGCAGAAAAACTGCTTCTTTTTCTTCTTCGAGTGGCTAAACATGCTGTTTCCACATTTACAGTGGCAGGGAGTTTGACTGAAAAAAGAGAATGCCTTCATGAGACACAGAGCTCAGAAGAAATTCAAACATTGACTGCAGCTCATAAAAATTATGATTAATGTTTATATAGGCCTATAAGCTAGCCACTTGAGCTAAAAGCTTTTCAAATGGATGATCAAGTTAAAGAAATGAATAGTGTTAATTAAATACATAATACATCATTAAATCAAATATAACTGTCTCATTTTGCAAACCATTTATTTACAAAGATCTTAGCTCTAAAGTTGCACAACCTTTGAAACAGTTTGTTTATTAGCAATTTGTATATGTGAAAACAATTCTGTGATAATCGTTTCTCAAACAAGCCCAGAATAGATGTTGGCTCAGTTATTGCATGAGATGCTTATTAATAAGAATAATATTTATAGAGAACAAAATAAATTGAGCATATTTAAGGGGACCATAAATGCCATCTCTGTTAAGCTGTATAATTAGTGCACGGCCAATGCTAATTATTGAAAGTTAATTTCATAATTAGTTTTTAACCATGCCTGGCCTCGAATTTCTTCTGCTGTGACAAGATAAAAGTGTATGTAGCCGTGAGTCATTGAGAGCTGCATAATACAATTCATGTATGTACAGACTTGGCAGAATGTCCTTTTCCAAGCAGGTTTAGTGAATCTCGAAATAAGGCTCAAGTGTCGTTTGTGTGTTTTGTGAAGAGACAGAGGTATATGTTGTCGTTTGTATGCTGACAGCAACTTTTCATGCTGACCTTTGTGGGTAAATCAAATCAAATGTAAATAGTGCCATTTAAACCGATTCTTTTGAATTAAACTTCGGTCACATTCATTCATCAGTGACGTTTTCTCTCCCATTTGAAACCAGCAAAGCTAGCACACCTTAGTTAGTTTTGATGAGATTATTTGTTCTGTGTGTCATGTGCTTGTATGTGCAGTGAGCGTAGAGTTCAGATGTGTTATATGTGCTATAACCATGCCTCATGCCTGTAACCCTATTACTTTTTTTATATCATCTTCTGTCTAAGATATCCTAACAGCATCACACAATCATTCAGATACACATAGAGACAGTTTAGTTAGTCAATCAAACTACTGGCATTTTGGGATGTGTGAGGATACCTAATTACCTCGGGAAAACCCATAAGGGCACAGGGAGAACATATAAATAAACAAATAAAACTCCAACAAAGCTTATTGTGCAAACCAAGTTTTCGCTGAACTGAGCCGAGCTGAGCCTTTTAACAGTGTAATGAGGGGAAGCAATCCAGGTCCCACTGAGAGTCTCCAGTTCTCCCACTGGGCTTTAGAGTAATGCCTGCCCGATACAGAAATTAATTATTTGGGTAGCAATTAATGAACATCAACAGAGCTAAACCTTTTGTCAGTGCCTCTCTCTCCTTGTGTGGAAATTATTTACAGTTGTGGGTGCTTTTCATTTGGCAGCCCTTTCAAGTTCTTCTTGACCTCCAGAAGTCAGCATTCGCTTTGGTGTGGGGGGCGAAGGCGTGACATAAGGTAGTTTCATGTTAATCAACTCATAATTAATTTTCCACCTTGTCCTAAGTCCTGTTGAGTTATGACCCTGACCTGATAACGTGGGCCACTGATTAATCATCTTTTGTTTTACGATACCTTTGTTCCACTTTTTTAAGCAAAACTTGTAATTAAAAGAGATTTTAATCTCATTTCACCTTTGTTTAACCTTTTTTGACCATTTAACATAATTATTATAAACCTTTAGAAATAATTTGAAGAATGGTAAATTGTTTAGTGTCTTTATGACAGGAAAAACACAGAAAGGGTATTAGGGTTACACAGAAACATGTCCTCACTGCTTTGTAAGTACCAGGATATTTAAATACACATTAATTTACAACTGGAAATTCCTTCTCTACTTTAGTTAGACCCAATAAAATGCCATCTAGTTAATAACTAATACAATCATATACATTTGCATATTGATACTTAATGCTTTATTTATAGGTTGCCAAAGGGTGGTTTGGTTGGTAGTACTGTCGCCTCACAGCAAGATCGGGTTCAATCTCATGGTGGAGCAACCTGGGTCCTTTCTGTGTGGAATCTGTATGTCCTCTCTGTGTCTGCCTGGGATTTCTCTGGGTGCTCCGGTTTCCACTCACAGCCCCCAATTTATTGCACACCTTGTTTTGGTCAAGGAGTCAGAGGGCTTGCTCCAGGATATTATGCTGGAAAATTAAGCAAAATATTTTTACCATAAGAAAATAGTATCTAATAATAATCTACAACCCAACTTCAGAAAAAGTTGGGACAGTATGGAAAATACATTTAAAAAAACAATTTTGACTTTTGAATTTTGAATTTAATTGCAGACAGTATGAACTAGGGATGCACTAATACCAGTATTTTACTCGTATACACGGCACCCAATACCAATTTCATTTGTTAATAAACATTCATTTCTGCATTTTAAGCCTGCAACACATTTTTTAAAGTTGGGGTGGAAAAGCCACTTTGTAATGTTGCCATTCATTTTTACCACACATAGGAGACATTTTCAAGTGATTTAGTGTTTCAGGTGTTATTTTGTTCCATTCTTCCTGCCAACAAGTCTTAAGATGTGCAACAGTACGGGGTCGCCATCACATTTTTCATGTCAAAATTCTCCACACATTTTCTATTATTCTCTAGTAACAATACCCTCTTCTACCGCATCCATGCTTTTGTAATGTGTGCAGCATGTGGTTTTGCACTGTCTTGTTGAATATTAATGTTAATGTTAATATTAATGTCCCTGGAAATTATGTGTAGCACATGTTACCCTAAGACCTCAATATACTTTTCTGCTTTAATGCTGGCATCAAAGAAGTGTAAATCACCTTTGCTTAGGGCGCTGATAGAGCCCCATACCATGACAGGCCCTGGCTTTTGGATTTGTTGCTGATAACAGTCTGGATGGCCCTTTTCGTATTTTGTCCAGAGCACACAGTGTGTACTTTTTCCAAAAAAGACCTGCAACTTTAATGTATGTTTCCTTTGTGTGATGGTTCATCCTAGTAAAGTTTTAAGTGGCATTTGTGAATGTAACTCTGTAGTGTAGTGCTAAATAAAGGTATGTCAAAGTAATCTCTTGGCCATGTAGTGACATCAGCTATTGATAAATGTCGTTCGGTCTAAGCTTGTACCCTTGGGCCCTATGCCATGTAGAGGGAGAAATATTAAAATCCCTTCCAATCTTTCTTTAAGGTTGACAAACAAAAGATTATTTGTTCTGTGTGTCATGTATTTGTATGTGCAGTGAGTGTAGAGTTTAGATGTGTTATATGTGCTATAAGCATGCCTTTATGCCTGTAACCCTATTACATATCATCTTCTGTCTATCTTCTTAGATATCCTAACAGCATCACACAAGCATTCAGTCACACATAGAGACAGTTTAGTTTAGGTCAATCAAACTACTGGCGATCTTCTGGCCATCTATGCTTATCAGAATCCTGGATGCTAAGTTTGTAACAAATCCTGATTATAATCACCTGTTTTAAATCACATAATTATTTAGGTTTTTTTAAATTCATCACAAGCTCTAAATTGCCCTGTCCCAACTTTTTGTGTTGCAAGTCTGAAAAGCAGAAATGACTTCAATATGTAGAAGTGACTTATAAGTAGAATATTATGGATTTCTTATTTTCAAAAATATTTAAAGCATAGATGGGGTATGGAGTGTCACAAAAAATGCTGAAGGATATTTCATTTTAAAGTGTACTATTAGATACCAGTGTTCTAATGAGTTTTTTATATTCCTTCATTATATTCCTTAAATTTGCACTTGCATCACTGCACTGGTCACATGCTTAATTATATTTTTTTCAAACAGAAATATATTAACTTTCATACATGAACTTATACATGTAGTTGGGGCATTAATGACACCTATTCTGTGGAAAGAGAATACTGTGTATAATTATTTATTGAGTAGCATCTTTAAGTCAAAATCAAGTAAATTCTGTATGTTTAACCACTGCTAGTAGCTTTCCCATGCTCCTCTCCTTCAACCACCCCACCAAGCTGATCACGTGTCACCTACCACGTGCCACCAGGAAATTGGAGTGTGGTTATTAGCACAGTTTCTCAGAGCTACATTTGTAATCCATTTATCCTGCTGGATCTTTTTTGGACACAGGCTTTGTGCTAGATCAGCTGTCCCGCCTGCTGTGTCAATACTTGGCCTGCAGTAGGGTGTTGTATTGATTTTGCTGTAACCAACTGTTGCGTGGCTACAGGTTGATTCACTCTCGTGGCTCTAACATGAAGGGTTTTATTTCGTGATTGAGGGTAAGAAGCTTTCTCAGAGGAGACTTATGTAACAGCATCCTTTTGCCCATTACTTTTGTTTCTTGGTACTTATTTGAAAAATCCCGCCTTTGTTTATTATTTACTTCTATTATTTGCTCCCTGTGTATTTCATGACTTTGGCTTTAAATAGATTCCCCCATCCATGCACTGAATTGTTGTAGATGGTCTCGAGCGGGCATGGAGCAGAGCAGATGGTGTAGTGCTCCATAATGCCTCTCTGCAATGTTTGGTGGCACCGCAGCATCAGGAGTAGACGTGTGACATCCTCTGGTCTGTGCATACACACCCACTACCTCACTATCAGCATCAGTTTTCATGTTGAATTCAGGGATGGATTGGCGAGGGGGGCTTCTATTGATCCCTGGCTGTGCCTTGTGCCGTAGCCAGAACCAGAAAGTCTGATTAATGGGCACGTCACAGCGGCAGGACTGAATGAGGCTATGGAGTGCAGGAGTCCTAGCCGCCAAAATCTGCCTCACTCACCATGTGTGCAGACGCCCCTCATTACCAAACACTTATCCAAGCTATGTGAGCGAAAGATAATAGCTCTCAGTACTCATCAGAACTCCCTTTTTAACTATAGCACACATTCCTTATATAGTTCATAGTTTTCTCTGCTTCCTGCTACTTTTACCTGCTTCTATGCTCCATCACTCGATGCAGTCTGTTTCATCTCTCTCTCAGTCCCTGTCCTCTCTCCCTTCCTCTCACACACTTTCCAGATGTTGCACTGCAGCCCCACGAGGTTCCCAGCGATGGGAGATGTATTAATACATCCTATTGATTAGATCAGGACCCCTGACAGTCATTTGCTGCGATACCATCTGGCCGCTGTTCCAACGCCTTCACCCAAACAGGACGTGACACCTTATTAATCTCAACGGTGCACCGCAGACACTTTGCCTTTCTGCTCACAGAAGCCCAACTCTGTCGGAGAGGCAGGCAGACCTGAAGGGTGCAAGAAATTAAGGTTATTACACAAATTGAGCCATATGGTCCAAATATTTCAGAGCTGAAATTTACTAGGCAATAAAAATTGCTCCTGCCTTCCTAATGGTGTAAATTGCAGTTTAACCATGGCTCTAATGATGTCCTTCTGCTGCCTGTAACCACTCTAACATGAAGGACATTGTTTAAAAAATGCACAGGAAAAAAGGGAATGGGAGGGGTTGTTGAAACGGCAACAGCATGTTTACAATCTGTTAGTGTATCATTAAGAAGAGAGCAAAGAGTGTATTGACATGATGAGCAAGCGCTGGACCATGTCTTTTTTGTAGTTGTGCATTTGGAGAGAGGGAATATCTGAGCTGAATTCTGAGCAGTTAGTTTTAGACTGCACAAACATGGATGCTCATTAACTAATAGGATGAATGACATAAGGCTGCTGTTTAAAAACACTCTGCTTTATGGGTTCATGTCACGTGGAAGACTACTGTTCCAATCGAAGTTGATCACTTTAGTTTTTGGTTATGATCACATGCTTTGTTTTGCATGTGTGTAAATCATGTTTTGTCAGATTATGCTTGATTCTAAACACATGATTGAGTGGTGTGCCAGACCTTCATAAAGGAGAAAACGAAGGCATCTTTATCTTCATGTTACTCAGATCTGTCTTTTTCATGACAGTGTGAATAGAAGAAATCACATTACAAACCAGACCACTTTCAAGTGGAACTGACCTTTTACACATTTCTAATGCATCTTCAATCTGGACAGTGAAATTGGAATATATTTGAATTTTATTGATGTTATTTTTTTCATACAAGCTGCAAATAGAGCTGGCAAACATCAATTAGCATTTACATGTAAATAAAAAAAGAAAAACTGAAGTTGTGTAGTGCCACACAATGACTGCAGGTATATGCCATTTAATGAGTGTCCAATCACCAAAATTTGGTAATAGGGGGAAAAATAGCTGTTCACCTCAACAGCCCACAAACAATGTTACAGATCCACAAGCAGAGGCCACTCGATAGCTTGCTTGGTTGCTTATTAACACACATTTGGACGAGAGACTGTTCTAGCTTGGTTGATGTGTTTAGAGACTTTTCCATCCAAGATATTTGTGTTTGCGTGTATGACTTTCCACTAATGATATGTACCAAGCTGTAAATGGAATTCCTACGTGTATGTACCTATGTTATTGTAAATAGTTCCCCTTCTAGCACAGTCCTGTACTGGAACAGAGATTATTTAATCTCCATTCTCAATGTATTTTAGTTTCTGTGAAAGTCAAAAATCAGGAACATTATTCTTTTAAGTATTATAGCTTTTCCCCAGGCAAGCCCGTAACAGTGCAATGTTGTATTATCTATAATTCTTGTGATTTTTTTAAATAATATAAAAGCTTTACCATGCATGTAACAGTTTAGGCTTTAGATGTGGTGGCATTGGGGATTCTGTGTAGGTGGTAGCGTTCAATTTTAGATTTTAGCAGTATCTCTTACATTTTCGTATAATTTACATGCAGTTTTCCTGTGAAAATATCCTTTAAATTTAAAGGACTACGTGACTATGGTAATATCTAGCCAGCATCTATGCCGGTTACCTTCCTGTTTCACAGAACCTAAACATACCTGTACTATATAGTGCACTATAGCACACCAGAACAACATTTGAGAGTCAAAACTTAAATGCATAGATATTAAAATAGCTCATTCCTGACTTGTAGTATCACTTTAATGAGGCACGCTCTATTTTCAACTAAAAATGAATTTATATTATACAATGATTTTGCATTTCTCTTGTAAAAATGTGCATTGTAAAATACATAATTTATGCAAGATTTGTGAAAATTGTGCTTTTAATAACACACTTATTTAGACCCCTTTTCCTACTCAAAACAATTCTGTATACTTACATTAGGTGACAAACAGACCTATCTGTTATTGTGCATTGCCTGAACAAGGGCCAGTATTATGAGAAGTACTTTGTTGAATGAGCTGTGCTCTTGTGACTGTAGTGTCAAATATAGGCCTGATGATCAACAACCTAAGGAAAAATATAGCACTAAATTGGTACTTAGTACTTTTTTCTTGCTGGTTCAACCTAGTTATATACACATGGTCTATAAAATCTGCAAGCAAATAATTCAGTCTTTTAAGTGCATAGAAAAAAATGAGTAGGATTTAGGAGGATACTTGACCAGGAACAGCACCTCCATCTTCAAGTGTGTAAATACTGTTATTTAACCTTGCTTTTTTGGAGGCATTCCAAGATTTCTGGTCATACCTTCATAACAGTCCTTGTTCATAATGGGTGCACATAATGTGACTGCATACACTCAACAGTAGCTATGCCCTTCAACTGCGATGGAAGGCTTCATCAGACACTGGTCTAGTCTGAAGAACTGCTTAGTGATTCGAGAGCTCTCAGGCTGATTGGACCTTTTTTAAAGTCTCCCAGCAAATCGGCAGTGCGTTACTAAGATCTCAAACATGGCGACCTCTCTTGTAAAGTCTACTGCTTCATTATTACCCCTGTACAAGAGGCCAAAGGCTTTCCAATGATGGGGTAGGCCCATGGTCTTTGGTGCCTCCGTGGTCATCTATTTTCTCTTTGTCAATACTTGTGTTAAAGCTGCACTCATGATTAAGAGGCTGAATAAAGAGGCTGGTTAATCAAAGGAGGTTGAAAGTCTTTTTAGGTCTTTGTATTTTCCCTCTATGTGATTTCTGTTCTGAATTATCTTATTAGCAGGAGAGTTTAAAATATGAGGAATTTGAATGTGTGGGTTAATGGTGATATTTGTAAAGGATAAGAAAACAAATAGTTTTGGAAAATGGAAAGATAAATATTTTTTAATTAGTAATGCTATGTATTTACAGATTACTTAATATAACGTGTTAATTATAATTAATTAGTGACTAGCGCATAAAGCAAGTTAGAATTGATACAAAACTGAAAGAAATTATGAAAGATTTACATAACATGAAGATTACAAAATAATCAGTCATGAAAATTAATCATATAAGTAGCTACAAAAAATATAGCAACATTAAGTTTGCTGAATGCATTCTGTACAGTGGTGTCTGCTGGTCTTTCAAAGAGGGGAAGCTCATTCTCAACTTGCAGCATAAAATTTTCAAAATAATTTTTTTTTAAAAAGGAGAAAAAAAGTTTCTACACCTGCAGATGTAGCTCCAATTGTTGCCACTAACGATAACAGTTTGTACAGCTGAGGCACTGCACTGTTTAACAACGGAATATTTAAATTATGTTAAACTGAAACAGGTAAATACCACGAGTGTGTTTTATTTACAGTGTAGGAAATTAACAATGGAAATGGTCAAGTAATTTTGCCAAGCAAATACTAAGAAATAAAAATTGCAGTTTGTCTTTCCACTTCACTTGCAAAACATGGTATTTTTGGAATCTGGACTGAGCTCCCAATGATTAAGTGATGGTGTATATTTCAAAATAGTTAAAAGTTAACAAAATTGAGTGAAGTTGATTTGGGATAAGTAGTTAATTCCGAACAACTCATCTAATTCCGAAAAAATCTTTGAGATAAACATGGCATCTAAGGAATTTGTAGTTAATGAAACGTTAACACAACTGTACATATTTGACCATTTAATTTTTTTCCTTTTTTAACTTTTCATTTTTGATTTTAGGGGAAGCTGAGCTTACTTTGCAGACCTATAAAAATCACAGCTGGTGCTATACAAACAAAAAAAATGTAAAAATGCAATTTATAAAATGTATACCAAGTGTGTATAGTGACAGCACATTTTCACTGAATAGCTCCTGATTCTATGAGATCAAGCTATCTGTGTTCAGCACCATAGATATTGCTTGGATAGAGCCAGAATAATTTAGTCATTTATCACTAAATGCTTAGAGCAAAGAAAACAGTTTTGAATAGTTGGTGGACATGGTCTTCCAAACACATTTTATCCTACTTTTGTAAGTAACGTTCTCATGAAAGCTAGTTCAGGCTGAAGTCAGCAGCAGCAGCACGAAGCAACTGGCATGTCTTACTATATGCAGATGAAGCAAACCCACACCTTTGAAGGGTCAGGAATCTCTGCTTTCGGCTAATTAGCATAATTGTTGTGACAAATACACATGGTTATTCTTAATTAAAATCATCCCTGGGCCCAGTCGACCCCCAGCGCTGTCACAGGAAATAACTTGCGTGCAGGATGCGGATGAGACAAGAGAGACCTGTGTTGAGTTTAAAGGGAGAACGAGAAGAAAAATGTCAAAAAAAACTTTTTCCTCATTGTACAAATGACTGATTCCCTCAAAAGCAGCTAATTGTGGTGCATGCTCCAGAGCCTCTAATGTATAAAATAGCAAGAGCCCTCTCTCTGACTCAATTACACTGATTTCTCTTTGAATCAGCTAAAGCCTGAATTATGCTTTTGTCATTAAGAGATCAGAGTGAGTTCGCTGTTCAAAAGCCTATCCTGTTTCTGGCTATATTTTTCAATAGAAGCTGACTTTTGAAACGTGTTGTATTTAATTTATCCAAGATCTGGCAGGAATTCTTAAAACAGTGTCTTTAAATCCTCGTGTAAGTTGATAGGTATTTTGCATAGTCCCAAAGGTAGCTTGACCGATTCTGTTAATCAAAAATTAAACACTTCTCATTTTTGGGATCTGTGCCGTTAACATTTATTTGAAAATCTATAACCAAAATCAATCGTCTTAGTCGCTTTTTAATGGCTGCCATGTGTGTCTTGGTTCAGCGAGCGCGTGTGCTCGTTAATATCTCAGCATCCATGTTTGGAAAATTGTTTGATAGCATTGCCATCTAGGGGCCGGATATGTCTCAGTGCCGAAATAAAGTGGAATGAAGCAGCTGTTACTATTGACAGTGTGCATATGTTTGCCAGGTTTATAGTCCAAACGTGTTCAATATTTCACCGCGTTAAAAAGGTAGCTTTTAAACGGCCCACCGCCTCCTGGTGCCATGATAGGCGGTTGTAAAAATCTGTCAGCAGGATTTGGAAATGAAGAGGCAGGGAGGGGGCATGTTGGCACCAGACCTTCTGCTGAAGCCGCGCTGGTCTGTGTTCGTTTGCATTTGTCTATGGAAACAATTAATTAGATTAGCTATGAAAATGAAAAATAGACTATTTCCAGATGCAGGATTGTAACAGGAGTGAGTTCTGCCAGCTGTGCTGTGTAGTATTTTAAATTATACGATCGTTTTGTTATTTGTCAACAGTTTTGATGGTAGAAGTAGTTTATAACTCCATGACTCATGGCAGAATGTAAACACTATGCACATTATCAATGACTGTGTTCAGTACTGTTTAAAATGACTTTATGATTGTAGCATAATTGCACAAGGGGCACTGAAATCAGAGCAGCACAGCATTTTTAAGCATGACCTTGCTTGTTCTTTACTTTTGCTTTTTGAATAGGTCTAAGAGTAATATATACAGAATATATAAGGTATAACCACCATATATGCCATCAGCCAAATTTTGTGTAAATGGTGCTCATTCTAAAGTCACAAAACAGGCATAAAATGAAGAAGAAAAATTGCTAGAAGCAAAAAGCAAACCATAAACTTTAAAGTAAATGCATGACAATGAAACCATACTGACTAAACAAAGATTCAAAAAGGGACTTACATTGAGTTTACTGAACTGATTTACATACATTTTTTTCATTGTTTTACCACAAAGGTGTCATTAGGATAATAGTA
This sequence comes from Parotocinclus cesarpintoi, assembly GCA_034780495.1. Lineage (NCBI taxonomy): Eukaryota > Metazoa > Chordata > Actinopteri > Siluriformes > Loricariidae > Parotocinclus > Parotocinclus cesarpintoi. Next base: position 31,150 of record JAUZSV010000482.1, on the reverse strand, counting down.
ATAGCTCAGAACTAAACTAAGGACTTGGTCCTAATTAGAAGCTGTGATGCTACCCTCTGCATCATGATGCATACAGTTAAATTTAATTTAATACTATGAACTGAACATACTAACTACATAATTACTACTAGCAGATTTGATTTTGTTGACATTAGTGTACACAATGCAGATAAGGTTCTCAAAAATAAATATACATTTGAATGAATTTTTATGAAGTTTTTGTATAGACTATATACATTATAGAACTAGCGCCTCTAAGTTTTTCAAAGGACTATGTGCACCCTGCATCATTGTTAGGCAGAATGACTACAGGTGACCTAGTTAAGGTGACAAGTTAAGAAGTTATGTTATGGTTTGTGAGGAAAGCCACCTAATTTACATCTGGTACCCTACACTAACCCACAAAACAAACCACACATGGGCTGGGACACACAAAGCCAGTACAGATTTACGGAGTCAGCTGGAGGGAGGAAAAAGAGTCAGAGCTATACAAACTTGGACAGCAATAGCAGAATTACTACAGAACTCAGATACCAAAGCGCTCGGTAGGTGAAACCACAGAAGCTCAAATAAGCAAGGCCTACAGAACCAAGTAACTCGTTAATAATAACATACCGACCTTGTCTCAATGCAGCGTTCATCATGATGAAACGCACTGCGGGTGTGACAGTCAGGTAGTGGAGATAAGGTGAGAATTGGCGTAGGTGCAGAGACCCACAAGCACAGTCAGGACAATGCAAGTGTGACCTCTATTAGGGGCAGAAAGAAATAAACAAATATCACTCAAAACGGAAAATGGGTAGCTAGGACTGAACTGTAACAGGTTTAGAATACTCAAGTACAAGAATATAAAGCACGTAACATTATTACGATTTTGGGAAACTCACTGTGATCTGTATTTCCTAATATATAATATGTGTAAAGCTTAATGTCTTTGTGTGTGTGCGTCTGTCTGGCTGTCTGGCTGTCTGTCCGTCCTTGGTCTAGGGGGATCTATTTCAGGCTCATGTATTTGGTTTGGAACCATACACGGCCTACAGCGTGTGTGTGGAAGCTGTGAATGGAGCCGGGAGTGTGTCCAGCCCCTGGTTTACAGTTCACACACTGCAGGCTTCCCCCAGTGGTCTGTCCCACTTCAGTGTGGAAAAGAAGGAGAATGGACGTGCACTGCTGCTGCACTGGTCTGAACCAGAGTCACCAAATGGACCTATTAAGGTAACTGTGACCTACAGCAAAGCTCTGCAATCATAGTGTTACTTTACCGAAAGTGTCCTATTTTTCTGATTTACAGATTTATAACATCTACAGTGATGATAACCTGGAGTTCAGCGGATTTTCACATCAGTTCCTTTTCCGACGCTTGGAGCCCTACACTACGTACCATTTGGTTCTAGAGGCTTGTACTGATGTGGGATGCACAAGGACTGCCCCTCAGCCCATCACTACAGAAGAAGCACCTGCATCGTCCATGCTACCCCCGACTGCCAAACACATTGGTGCTACCAGTGTGGAGCTGCAGTGGGCCCCACCTGGTCAACCTAATGGAAAAATCCTGTATTATGAAGTTATAGCAGTGGAGGATAGCAGTGATGTTGATGACTTTGAACAAACCAGGGTTGTCTTTACAGAGAGAAATATCCAGGCTAATAGCTTCTCCTGCAGTGTCTCAGGACTGAAGCCATGGAACGTGTACAAATTCCAAGTGACAGTTTCAAACACAGCAGGTACAGCTGATAGCCCATGGCTAACTGTTCAAACTAAGCAAGCTGCACCAAGTGGACTGGCAGCCCCAACCATCGCTCATCTGGAAGGACGTCCTTCTGAGCTTTTTGTAACATGGACACCACCATCGGTGACCAACGGTGTCATTTTGAGTTACAGGATTCAGAGGGATGATGTTCCTTTCCAATTCAGCTTTGATTCAAGTGTGTTTAACTACACAGATAAAGATTTGACTGCTTACACAAACTACAGCTATGCCGTCATTGCATGCACAGTAGCTGGATGTGCCACCAGTCATTCCACTAGTGTTCAAACTTTGCAGGCTGCCCCAGCAACTGTTGAATCTCCCATGGTGAGCAACATTACATCTCGTTCCCTCTGTGCATCTTGGACTGTACCACCCATCCAGAATGGGGAAATTTTGGAATATATCCTCCAGATCAATAATGAAGACGTCTATCATGGGAAGAATCTGAGCGTCCAGGTGTCTGGTTTGCAGCCATACACTATTTACATCTTTGTCCTTACAGCTTGCACTAATGGAGGCTGCACAGTCAGCCTGTCCACTTCAGCTCAAACCAAAGAAGCAGCCCCTACTAACATGTCAGCCCCAGCTCTGAAGGTCACGGGCCCTGAGTCAGTGGAGGTGACATGGAAAGAGCCTGGCCACCCTAACGGGGTCATCACAAGCTACGAGCTTAGACGAGATGGGCACATAATTTACACTGGTACAGACATGCGCTACCATGACTTCATGCTTCAGCCCAGCCTCGAGTATAGCTACACAGTCACAGCTAATAACTACCAGGGCATGGTCACTAGCCCTGTAGCTGTGGCACGAACCCAACCTTCATCCCCCGCTGGAGTCAGCCCCCCCTTGCTTCAATCCCTCGGGCCTTCAAGTATCATGGTGCAGTGGGACCCCCCAGCACAAGCAAATGGAGTCATCATTAGCTATTCACTGTACACACGCAACTCCACTGAGTCCAATGTCAAGAGGCTGATTTTTGCACCTCATCACAGTGCCTTCCAGAGCCGCAGTTTCTCTCTTACTGCTCTGAAACCATATCACAGGTAGAAACAGCAGAATTCTCTCATTAATAGCAACGGTCAAGATTTTATTCACAGTTCTATTAAGAGCACTATGTCACCGAAAACAAATCTCCAATGTGCATTTTATTTGTAATTGTCTAATACTGCACATAGTATTAATATTAGCACTAAACTAAAGTTTAGCTTTGTCCATTCTTTTGTAACGGCTGTGTATATTAACCATACCCAGTTTATCTGGTCTTGCTTTAGGATCCACAATAGCCAATTCATCAACAGTGCCAGTAAGCAATAAATAAGAGAGGAAGCAGACATTTGAGAGCAGAAGAGAGTCAACCTTGAGGCATTTCCTCATGTCCTCAAGACCCAAGCTCAGACAAAAAGAGGGAAAAGGCAGAGAAACAGTCAAATGAAGGGTGATGGAAAACCATGTCTGTATGCGCATGTTGAAGTGAAATACCGATAAGCACTGTGGGGGATAATAACAGCTCATCAGTATTATCATGTCATCGTTGCCAACTTCTTCAGATGACCTTCTTTCTCTTCTCTTCTTTTCCTTTTTTCCTTCTCTTCCCTTGAATCCTGCTACCACTGACTCTACTACATATGCACATATGGCTATATACATTTTCCAAACAAAGTTATGGTGAATGAGGGTAACACTCCAAAATCCCAGGAGCAGTAAATGGGGAAAAATAATAACTGATTCCATTTTTGTTTTGTATAGCCTTTTTTGCATTTATTTGGTTTAGGTTTTTTCTGTTATTTATATTTGTTAATTAACAGATTTCTACACTTACGTTTATGTAAATCCTGTATATATTTTGATATCTTGTAGTTCTGTGTGCATAAAAACACAGATTGGATGTTGTGGGGTTACCTGTTGTATGTGATCTTTCTATTAGAATGCACAAATATGCACTCTATATGGTAAAATATACAGTAGCTATATGACTAAAATTAAGGGCAAATCAATGGATTACTTGTGGATTTATTTAAGCTACCTTTCTAGGGCTAAGCTTAAAACAGTTGATTCAATGTCAGTTTACCAATTGTATGTAGTTTATCATTTCATAGCTATATTACTCCATGACTGGTTCAATCTTATTCATATAGTTCTGTATGTAAATCTATTATTTTGGGACATGTAAGAAATGCTTAGTCCTATGATGTCTGTATTTGGTTCTTATTCCAGATATGAAGTACGAGTGGAAGCCTGTACTCTGCTCGGGTGTGCTACAAGCGATTGGTCCTTCATTCAGACTCTTGAGGCGCCCCCTGCCGGACAGAGTGCACCACTGCTAGAGCTGCAGACGGACTCTGATGGATTACAAAACATTTTTCTACTCTCCTGGTCTCCCCCGACTCAGGCCAATGGCAAAGTTTTGCACTATGAGCTATATCGGCGTCTGGGTAAAGAGAAGGAAAGCCAGGCTACACTGATCTATCACAGCAGCTCAACCTTCTACCATGACCGAAAGCTGCTGCCTTACATGACCTACCAGTACCAGGTGTCATTTACCTCTTTCTCTTCATTACTTTATTGTTGCTTTAATGGTGCCTTTTTAGGTTTTGCCAAAATGTAAAACAGATTTTTTGTACAAATGTTTTATTTTGAAGTAAAGCTGTTTTTTTTTTACTGAACAAACATTTCAAGTTCGTACAGCACAGGTCAATGCCTAATACACAGCGCTCACAAAAATTAGGGGATATTTTAAAGTGAATGTAATAATAAGAGTAGCAGTAATACAAAGTATAATTATATGAATACACGTTATTCATATAGCACTTTCTTAAGAACAGTTTCTGGACAAAAGAACAAAATTAAAAAGAAAAGTAATTAGACAGTCAATCAACTGGTACATACTGAATGCACAAGGTTTTGTGTTTGGAGGTGTAAGATATTCAGTTCTATGCCAATACATAAGCCTATTGTACAGCGGGTTTTTAATGTTTTTAATGTTGGTTTCTCAACATGTAGCAGGTTTTGTATCAATTTTACAAAGACACTGCATACCTTCGAGATCATCTTTTCTCTTTAAGCAGTGTAACAGCACTATCTGGTTCTAAAACACATACAGAAGGTTGTTTTCTTTAACCTGACTCACTAAATCACTTGACTCAATAATAAGTAATAAAAAAAAGTAATAATTTAACTGATGTAAGCTGTTCTCTCAGAAAACCTTTTATATTTTTGCCCAGATGTCATGAAGAGATAGCATGGGTATCCCAATGAATCCACACACACACACACACACAATC
>JAUZSV010000482.1:5735-23735 GCA_034780495.1 Parotocinclus cesarpintoi | reverse complement strand
CACCTCCACATCATTGCATTCAGTTTTTATTCACAATTTGTTTAGTGTCCCAACTTTTTTGGAATCCGGTTTGTACACACTGGCTCAGAAACAAGCGTCTAAATGCTGAACATGTTTATATTGTGTTCTGTACCTCAGTAGACGGGAGAGTAAGGTTCACATGTATCTGAAGTCACTCAGCATTATCTGTTGCGAGGAACAACGCTAACCTAAATCCACAAATAGACTCCACATTCATTCTGTCAAACTGTTTAAAAGACATGTCAATAGTAAGCTTTTGCTTTTATCTAGCTGTATACATAAGCATGTGGGGCTGTTTTTGCGTTGCCGGTAAAATACAACTGGATTTGGTTTACCGGTAGTTCATACAGAAGGACAATAATTGAAAACGTTTTAAAGTCTGTCTACCTGTCTCTGTTTGTATTTATTTATTGATCATTACTAATACAGTGAAACCTCAGAATCCAAATAGCTTTCTGGAACCAAACAAGTTTAAATTCTGAGTTGTATGTTATTCGAATGTAATTAATCCATAAGAAGTAAAATAGAATTAATCTTTTCCCAGCCCCTAATTAATTGTATTTCTTATTTTTATATTCAGATGTAATGACCAATTACGTATGCTTAACCTGAAAGAAGTAAAAAAAAAAAAAAGTATAATTCGAAAGTGCTTTTGACTGGGACTGTGACAGTGAGACAAAGTGTCTGTCTGTAGTCATGTAAATGAAAGTGTTCTGATGGAACAGTCTGAGGTGATCAATGGATGGATAATTTCAGACACACCCTGTGGCTGTTCATTGCGTCTACAGTTTTTATGTAAAGTCAAAAAATTTGTCTTCAATTTGGTGCCAAAAAAAATCAAGCAAACCATTTAATCGGTTGAATAAAGTAGTATTCATTTTTCAAGGTTTTACTATATTAGTGACTGCTGCTTCTTATAAATGTTCCTGTGGATGGCAATATTTGTGTGCTGCATCTACCCGTCTTATTTGTTTTAATTTGTTAATTATTTACGGTGTTTCAAATTCCATAATTTGAAACTGGGAACATCTAAATCTCAGGAACAGCGTTCGGCCTGGCATTATTCCAGAGTTTATTTAGAAACTGTTAAATTCTGGAAATTATAAAAATGGCAGCCCTCACTCTGTCTAGAAGAAGCACAAACAGAAGCAAGCTACTGCACCTCAGATGCCAAGGATTTTGCTTCCCTCTCCCAGCTTTATTTCTCTCCAATTTAAGCTCAAAGTACAAGAACAGCCTCTGGTCAATGAAGCCACTAAGAACTTTTTTAAATTAATCTGCCCTCTGTTTTATGGAAACTTACTGTACTGACCCTTGACAGCTTCCAGCACCTATTCAGCTTCGCAACATAGCCCCAGCACAGACTAGCAGAAGCAAATAAGGAGTACTGCTACTGTTTAAGCTGATTCTTCTTTCATTTTAGCCATATTTACTGTACATTTACATGTTGTTTAGTCTTATCCAGAGCGACTTACAATTACAATCTTACAATTCAAGCAAGTGTGGGTTAAAGGCCTTGTTTAGGGACCCAACTGTGGCAGAGGTGGGATTTGAACCCTGGACCTTCTGGTCCATAGACCAGTACCTTAACCACTAAGCCACCACAGTCCCTTTTACATTACTATAAAAGGGACCAGTTACTGTACATACTGCCATGTACATGAGGCACAGAATCTGCTGATCAGGCATATAACGTTACTGGAAAGGGAGAATTCAGATTCACATGAACTCATTGTTCTGGAAGACTTTAACTATAAAAACCTAATAAAGGAATTGTAAGGGCACAGGTAAATACACTATGAACTGTCATATAATGCATATGTTTTTTGAAAACATGGATGAGATACAGAAATGAAATCTTAACTGGGAGAGCTTTTTGGGAAATGGACTCACCTGTCTGCAAACTTGCAAAGTACATGCTGAAGAAAGTAATTTAGACTTAAGAAAAGCTACTCAAATACAAACCCAAATAAAATGCTTCTTTTTTTAAAACTTTAACTTGGACTTTAATTTAATTACAAACAGTATGAACCCAATGCACATCATGTTTTACATTTCCATTTCCAGCATTTAGCAGACGCCCTTATCCGGAGCGACTTACAACTTTTTTTTTTTTTTTTTGTTTTAAACAGTTTTAAACTGGCAACTTGGCAGAGGTGTGATTTGAACCCTAGTCCAGTACCTTACCCGCTAGGCTACCACAGTCCACTTTTGTCTGGTCAACTTTTTAAAAATTTTATTTGATCGTCTTCACTCATTTCTGCATTTTAGACCTGCAACACATTCCAAAAGAGTTGTGATGGTGGAAATTTATGGGTAGTAATGAGGTGAAAAAAAAAATAACTAAACAGAATTTGAAACCTTTGATGTCAACAGATTGTAACTGGTTTGGTACAAAAGCAGCGTAAACTAAAGGCTGGTCCTTTGAGGAGTAAAGATGGGGCAGATAATCTCCAGTTTGTCAGCAATTGTGTGAGAGAGTGCTTATTGTATATTCCTTTTTCTGCAGTGCATGATATCACTAAATGATTCAAGGAATCGGGGGTGGGGGGATTTCAGAGCCTAAAGGTGCAAACAAAGGTTAAATGTCTCTGATCCCTCAGACAGCACTGCATAGAGACCCACTGGTTTTATTGGTATTCTGTGTTTTGTAAGAAGGAATGGCAACGTTACAATGTGGCTTTACTGTAACAACATTTTTGGAATGGTTTGCAGGTTCATACTATCTGCAATGAAAAGTTTTAACTTTTAACTTTTTTTTTTTTTTACTTTTCACCTCTGCCTCCTGGTGTTCCGCCACCAATGAGCAGGCTGTTCAAGATCTGGCCTTCTGGACATTTTTGAAAAAAAATCTGTTCAGAAATTTGTACCATCACCAAGATCATCACTATCATTCCAGTGCCCAAATAAGACACATTGCTGGACTAAATGACTACATGCCACTATCCCTGACTTCTTATAGTTATAAGTCTTCATCTGGTCGTAATGCCCCTGAAAGGATATCATAAACCCTTTGTTGGATCCCCTGATGTTTGCCTACAGAGCAATGTGAGTGTTATCAGTAATGCTGCCAGTTTGCCCTGCACTTCATGCTTCAGCATTTGACATCCCAAAAACCTATTCCATAGTGCTGTTCGTTTTTAACACTGTAGTACCAGAGCCATTTGGGTTGGTATGTTCCAGCTATCTGTACCAGATTCCAACTGCCATAGGAACACACATTTCCTGACAAACATGAGTCAGCAGGTGTATCCAGAAAAAACACACATCAGACATCTAGACTGACAGTACCACCAGGTCACCCCTCCTCTTCAGTATCTACACAAACAACAGAAATCCAGCAGTGAAGATCCCCAACAACATTGCGGTCAGTCTCATAACCGGTGGTGAAGAATGCACCTACGGAAAGGAAGTTAAAAACCTGGCTTCCTGGTTCAGCCACAACCACCTATTACTAAATATAAAGCCTTAGAGATGGTGGTGGACTTAAGATGCAACATCAGCAGCTTTGTGGTTTGTGCAATGGAGTCACTAAAGTTCCTGGATGCCACAATTTCCAGAGACCAGAAATGGGAGAATGACACTGTCTCCATCATGAAAACAGTACAGGAGGAATGCTTCTGTGGCAGCTGGAGAAATTTGACCTGCAACAGGCCATGATCATTTAATTCTACAGAGCAAATCATTGAGTCAATCCTCACGTCATGAATAATTTGTGTGGATCATGTCAAAGTTCAGCTTGTAGTAAAGTCCGTGAAACAGATCGCTGGATGTATTCTACCAGTGATTCATGACATTTATAGGAGTCACAAAGTTGTACAAAATTATAATGAACCTCTGATTCTGTGCATGGCCTTTTCCAGCAATATCCATCTGATAGACTCAGGTAATAGAAAGGTAAATGTAACTTCCTTTTATGCACTTTTTACTGGTCATAATAAAGAAATTCTGAAGCTATCTACCTAACCTTTTAATCATTTCTGACTTCCTTTTAATAGGGGCCACACATCTGAGGCCACTATTAAAAATGTTAATTGTAAAATATAATGCATTTAAATAATAGAATACAGTACTGTGCAAAAGTCTTAACCCATTGTTGCTTGGATTGTCAGACTGTTTAAATTAGCTAAATGTAAATATAAATAACAAATCTAATAGTGGCTTAAGGACCCAACTGTGGCAGCTTGGCAGAGGTGGGATATGAACCTTGGACCATCAGATTCAGAGTCCAGTATCCTTCCAAAAAGTCCGTTCCTGATCAAGCATTTTTGGACTGCAGAAGGGTCAACTTGGCATCTAGAGGAAGCTGCCAGATGATGCTATTGCTCTAGTGTAAGGGGAGGTCACACTAAATACTTGCCATAGTAGCTTATAGCTGTTTAATCTTTTTTTTTTTTAGTAATGCATACAAATATTTTCATCAAATATCTAATTTAATGGCGGCCTAATACTTTTGCATTGTTCTGTATTATAGGTCATTGGTATGACAATATGAGTAAAAAGCTGAACACTTTTCATACCTCTAGCTATGCTCATTTGGCTATAGTATCGACTAATCTGTTATTTAATTATCTACTCAAGCATATAAACTCTGGCATTCCTCAATTCCATGCTAAGTCTCAGTCAGTGCATCTACCGGCAACTCTGCCCAGCCACTGGCAATTCTGCATCGCCTGGCCACCTCCTGTGCATCTGCTAAATGAAGCAATCGTGGTAGTTCCATCTCTTTTTGTAGGCTCTCACTATGTGCATTGAAATTCTCTATTTCAAACCAACTCTTGCAGATCAGGCACAGCTTTACAGGCATTTTACAATAGAGATTGTAGAGCTACTCTGACTTATTTGAAACTGAGGCATGTTTGTTCAGATTCATGTGCCATGTCCAACACACACTATATGTTTCTGGGATGGTGAATTTTATATCTGTGATAAATATGGGGTCTATTAAATTTAAGGCATTTAGCAGACGTATTGAAACGTATCATATTTAAACACAAATCTTAAATATTTTTTTCATTAAGTAGGCCTAGTGTAGAGGAGTGCAATGAAAATGCAGAGTCAGTGTTAATGACACTTGTTTTAGCTAAATAGCATGATTTACTGCATTACTCAGCATTTAAAAAATTAAATAAAAAATAGTATTCTGTATATATTGGTTCATCATGTTTGAAAATGTTTTGATTCCGCATGCAAGTATGCAAGCATGACTTTTGAAGTTGATTCATGTAGTTGCAGTACAAACTGTTATTGGATATGTACCGCTAAGCACTTAATTTTGAAAACAGCATGTATTTTATTAAGTTAGAAAAGCTTTAAGAAATGCATTTTACCTTTGTACTTTTAATACGCTTTAGTGAGATTTTATTCCATGTCAGTCAAGTACAGTGTATCACAAAAATGAGTACACCCCTCATTTCTGCAGCTTATATAAGTGTAAATTTATTCTTTCCTCAAAATAACTCAACATGCAGCCATTAACGTCTAAACCACCGACAACAAAAGTGAATACACCCCTAAGTGAAAGTTCATGATTTGTCAATATTTTGTGTGGCCACCATTATTTTCCAGAACTTTCTTAACTCTCCTGGGCATGGTTTTTACCAGAGCTTCAGTTTCCCACTGGAATGCTTTTCCACTCCTCCATGACAACATCGCGGAGCTGGCCGATATTTGAGACTTTTTCTCTACCTTACGCTTGAAGATGCCCCAAAGATGTACTATTGGTTTTAGGTCTGGAGACATACTTGGCCAGTCCATCACCTTTACCTTCAACTTCTTCAATAAAGCAGTGGTTGTCTTAGGGGTATGTTTGGGCTCATTATCAAGCTGGAACACTGCCCTGTGACCCAGTTTCCAGAGGAAGGGGACCATGCTCTGCTTCAGTATTTCACAGTACATATTGGAGTTCGTGTCCCTCAATGAAATGTAACTCCCCAACACCTGCTTCACTCATGCAGCCCCAGACCACGGCATTGACTTGACTGTAGGCATGACACACTTATCTTTGTACTCCTTACCTGATTACCCGACCACACATGCTTGAAACCATTTGAACCAAACAAATTAATCTTGGCCTCATCACACCACAGGACATGGTTCCAGTAATCCATGCCCTTTGTTGACATGTCTTCAGCAAACTGTTTGCAGGCTTTCTTGTGTACAGACTTCAGAAGAGGCTTCCTTCTGGGGTGACAACCATGCAGACCCTTGATGTAGTGTGCGGTATATGGTCTGAGCACTGACAGGCTGACCCCCCACTTCTTCAATTTCTGCAGCAATGCTGACAGCACTCCTGCGCCTATCTTTCAAAGACAGAATTTGAATGTTACGCTGAGCAAGTGCACTCTGCTTCTTTGGACAACCAACGCGAGGTCTGTTCTGGGTGGACCCTGCTCTTTTAAAACACTGAATGATCTTTACCACTGTGCTGCAGCTCAGTTTAAGGGTGTTGGCCGTCTTCATGCAGTGCAACAATTTGTCTTTTAAGCCTCAGAGAGGTTCTTTGCCTTGAGGTGCCATGTTGGAACTTTCTTTGACCAGTATGAGCGTGTGAGAGCTGTACTACAAAATTGAACACACCTGCTCCCTATGCACACCTGAGACTTCGGCATTTAGGGGTGTACTGACTTTTGTTGCCAGTGGTTTAGACATTAATGGCTGTATATTGAGTTCTTTTGAGGGAAAAATGATTTTACACTGTTATAAGTTGCACACAAACTCCTTTTTTTTTATTGTGTCAAAGTGCCATTTTGCCAGTGTTGTCCTATGAAAAAACATACTTGAATATCTGCAGACTTGTGAGGGGTGTACTCACTTTTGTAATGCACTGTATATAAGCCATACTTTATAATTTACTGTAGCATTTTACCAGATTAGTAATATTTTACCTTAAGTATAGAACTTGTGTACTTCATCCACTTCCCCTTCTTTGGTCTTCAGGTAGTTGTTGAAGTCTGAATTCTTTTTCACAAAGGTCCAAACAAGCATTCATGATGAGTGTCGGATGTATGGCCCACACCTTATGGGTCTGTTTGTCTGTTTGTATATCTGTCTGTCTATTTCTGGCTTCTCTCCTTTCTTCGTTGTTCTATAATCACTTCACTTTTTTACAGTCTCCTCAAATCACTCTGGAAACTCAAGTGTAAAGTGCTGTGCCAGAGAATGTGAGGAGAAAAAGAGAGCCAGACAGATGACGCTTGTTGGCCAGAATGTCTGCATTTGGTCGACTTGAACTGGACACATGCAGACTGTGGGAAAATAATTAAGATAGTCTAGTAGGGGGTTGAGAAACGTTTGACCTTGTATGTGCTGCTTAGCTAATAAACAACACAAAGTAAAATGTGCTCTAATTCAAATGAAAACTCTCATCTCTGTGAGATTAGACCACAATAAGCATATCAATGGCCAAATGGAGATTTTCCTTTGTAGCTGTTAACGACAGCTCATTACTCGCATATTGTGTATACTTGTTGAGACACAGCGTAGCTAAAATCTGGCATTGATCCTGCATAAAGCCATTTTCCACAGTACAGGGGAAAAAGTCTCAGAACATGAAGTTCAGGCATGTAATTTAAAGAGTATTCTAATAAATCTGAGATTAAGTATCTAATGAGATTCTGCATCCCCTCAGAAGAGCGAGAAGAAAGCTAAACGTGTGGATTTTTGAGTATCTGTGTGCGTGCGTGTATCAAAGCGTCTCTTAAATCAAAAGGATGGCAAACATTATTTAGACATTGTTAGACATTAGACATTTCACTGTGCAGAGGCTTAATTTGTTATTACTGTGTTTGTATTAGCATTTCTTTTTCTTCGGCATCCATTTTCATACATGGAATTGACTCCTAGCAACATTTGTGCTGCTTTTAACATTCATTTTAAAGAGTGGGATTTTTTTCATAATTGTAAAATACACCAAAATTGCATATACTATTCAATTTATATATTTGGCCTATACAAGATAATGCAGTAATATGTTAATGCAGATACATTTTCATGTCCTGTAGATTAGTCAGTGTACCACAACGGTCTCACAAAGTAAAATGAAATCTAATCTGCAATGATTAAACTGGCCTCAGATGTCACTGTATGTAAGATTCCCATTCCTCAACATATTCATAGCATTCACATCATATGAGCTAGATATCCTAAATTTGCTCACCTTTGAATCTAGCAAATTGCAAATGTTGACCTCTGGGTTTGGCATTTCAACACAAAAAATATCCCAGCGTATTAAAACAAACAGTGGCATGCGGATGCTAGTAAAATGACCATGTGTCCGTTACACCATTAAAAACAGATTTACACACACACAAACACATACACATGTTACTCATTATGAACTCTCTTTTATGGTTAAATCTAATGAGATTTCAGAAGGTTTGTCTGAAGTAGGTCTGAAGTCCTCGGAAATTGCTTGAAGTGCAAGTGAGCTAATCCTTAAAGCAAAGACCACAAATATTGTTTTTGACCCCTGGATTACGTCTAGACTACATAAAGAAGTCGATCATTTGTGTGACCAAAGACACTTCCTGGTTCACACCAGTAGTTAATATTTAGTTGTTTTGAGGATCAAGTACAACAAATAAATTCAGCTCTGCTCTTGCACCCTCTGGGATTTGCTTCCTGGCCGAACTGTCCCACTGTCTTATCACAACATTGTTTCCCCCGTTGAGTCTCAAAATCTGGCTTTTCCAACAAGACATTTTCCATGGCAAGTCATTTACACTGAAAAAAATGTTAGCATTTAAAAAAATCTAAGTTTTTCTTGTCTCATTATCAGATTATTGTATATAATAAAATAACCATGTCTACATAGTCATTTTTAGTAATCCTATCAAGCAATAGCAATATTGTCTTATTTTTTGTAGTATTTTGCATCTTTCAGCAAATACATGCTTGAAAGAAGTACAAATATCTGCCAGTAAATTGAGGTATTATCACTGACAATTAAGCCTTTGTTCACACACACACCGGAGTTCAGTTTTAATCTCTATTTATTAGGTCAGATTATGTGCAGCCAAAAATACACATACCGTGTTTTCTCAATTGGATTCAAACCACATTTGTATCTGTTTTCAAATCCAGTATCTGACTTTCAGCTCAGACTTGATTAATTGGATATTGCTTTTAAGTACTGTAATTTGTCGCTTATCAATGTAAAAGTCATTGATCTCCAGCATGATACAGAACATCAGCTTTTAGCAATGAAGTGCCATGCCTTATGGCTTTGTGAGGAGATTAAGTCAATTTAATTTAAATTAAATTATTTTATAACCATAAACAATAACATCAACTGAAATTGCCAACATAGCTTTGTTTACTGCATTTGGCAGATACCCTTATCCAGAGTGACAGGGATTTGAACCCTGGATCTTCTGACCCAGAGTCCAGTACCTTAACCGCTAGGCTACCACAATCCAGTTTTTAGCTTTGTGTGAAGACTTTGCCAGGTCAGAGTAACAACACTTAAAACTAAGTTGAAATAAAAACTTGCAGAATATCCATATTCATATCTCTACCGAACAATTTTTTGTTCCATGCTACTCAGCAAAGACATTCCTGCACCGACACCATAGTAACCAATCTAGTTATACCATCGAGTTTCCATGCAGGATAAATAGTCTTCATCACAAATGTAAGGTTAGACTGATTAATCTTATGGTAATATTACACTCTTAACACATCTAACTTTTAATCTGCAAACATTGTTTGCATTTTTTGTTGCATGCAGAGCAGTTGAGCAGTTTACATTTACATTTGATTCTTATTATTTCATTCATTGGTAAAACATATTCTCTGATTGTTAGATACCCATGAATGCAAGGCCAAGGCCAGCATTTTAATTAACAGTAGCTTTTGCTGATTTCTGTCTAATTCTTATGTTGCCATAGCCAATGACACCGTATTGACACAGGACTAGGCTATACACACTTATATTTTTATAAAACATAAGGCTTCTTAAGAGAAATCGTTACCTCCAGTACATTTTCCTTTAAATTTTAAGTGGGTTAAAATAATCTTGCCTGCCCTTGGCTATATTAGGAACGTGGTCTTTTGATACCACAGTCTGTGTGTGCCCACACTCCAATGACGAGCTGAGCTAGCTTGGATGAGTCAGTGCCCATGATTGATGACCAGCGAGAGACCTTAAATGAAGCTGTTGTTGAGTCTCGCAACCAACCACATGGCAGGATGAAGGGGTTATCCTTTTTAAATGCCAACATCAAGTCATAGATGGAAACCAAAACCATAGTGTTCTAGATAGATATAAATAAATACATTTAAACAATGCTGAAATGGTACAAATTGGAATAATA
The DNA here is from genome assembly GCA_034780495.1 of Parotocinclus cesarpintoi. Lineage (NCBI taxonomy): Eukaryota > Metazoa > Chordata > Actinopteri > Siluriformes > Loricariidae > Parotocinclus > Parotocinclus cesarpintoi. The sequence goes on along the minus strand of JAUZSV010000482.1, from coordinate 13,398 downwards.
AGGTATTAACCAAAGAGTCTTACCTTGGGAACTGCATGTGACTTGGAATTTTTCACAGGAGCAATTAAATATGGTAAACCTCAGTTTACCGTTAGAAATTACATGATTCATTTAACTGTGTGCTATATTCATTGCTCAGCAATTGTCCATATAAACAAGTCATTTTTTTAAAATTTATATAGCACTACAACTGTTTCGGAGAAGGGGTCGTCCTTGACAAAACCAAGCAACCCGGTAAAGGGCTTTATTGCTTATTATACCCATAATATGACAGCCAAAAATGTGTTCTCATTTTGTCCAAATACACTCACCAGTCACTGTTACTGTTAGGTACACCTCCTTGTTTCTACACTAATTGCCAATCCATTCTACTTATCATATAGATGCACTTTGTAGTTCTACACGTACAGCTTATAGTCCATATGTTTCTCTACATACTTTAATACCCTTTACTCTGTACTCTGGTACCACCACTAATCAGGTACTGAATCTACTTCTCAAAGCAAAGTGCATTTTAAAAATCGAAATTTTTTTTGTCCTAATTTGTCCAAGCTTGTGTTCATTTCTTGAAATTGTGGCTAATATTAGTGTGTTATATAATGCTTGCTTTCTTCCTGTGTTGGAGTGCGTCATTATGCGTCTGTCCTGCACTTTTTCTTTTTTTTCTCACATGCACTTCACACTTTTCTTCCTTTTAAAAATCTGCCTCATTTTCAGTCTTATTATTTACATTTTCGTCATTTACATTTCGTCGTGTATTATGCTTAACAGCCAACCATTCCTTTTACAGTAATGCATTACTTTCTAACCAATTTGTACAGTAGAATGCTGTAGGAAGTGTTCTGAATTTTGGAGCAAAGTGGAATTTTGGTCCAAATAAGCGAATAACATTACACATATATAATAGGGTTTGTTTCGGTACTTTAGGATTTGGCCAGAATAAGCGGCTGGTCCTATTAACCAGTGGTCCTATTAACCGTAATCGACTGTATTCACAGACAGAGTCCCATTTACTATATATGGTAGGTACAACTGACAAAACATCCAGCCTGGCATATGCCTACATTACCTACCTTAAACCCTAAGAGTTTAAATAAAAAGAGGAATGTAATGAATGTCAGAGAGAAACGGAGAGGAGAGATGCAGGATGCAGCCACTTACAGCTTAAAAACACCGTCGTGCAATTATGTAACCTTAGCATTTTAGTACTGAAAACATTTTATGTATGAAGAAAAGGTGTAATTCTATAACATCTCAACCTGAATATAGAAAATTCTGTTTAACTCTCCACACAAACATCACAGACATCACCCACCTTAAACAAGGTCACTGCCTCTATACATATATAGAGCAAGCTGCGTGTATAGAACTGCTTACTGGAACTAGGAGTGAGTGAAATGTGCAGTATACAGTGGCTTATTGTTTGTAAGCTTGTAACAAAAAGTCAATTCCTATTATATGGAACAAAATAATTTGGATACAAAATAAGGGATACGATTAGTGTTTAAATCTTGTATCATTATATCTATATGTAATGCAATATACAGTACATTTAGCCAGGCGCTAACACTTGTACTAGGGACATGTTATAAATAAGCATGTTCCGATTTTTTTAAATTTTTTTATTTTTTTATTTTTTTTATTATTGTTGTTCTGAAGGTAAGGTGAATTCAAGTTCAATTCCTTTACAGATAACTATGCACATCTTTGTTTCTTGTTGCACTGTATTATTAAGCCAGGTCTTCTTTCATATTTTTATATATATTTGATTGAAAATTAAGTTCTACATTATTTATTAAGTCATACAGCAACATGTAAATAAAAAAAAAAAACTAAATTGAACTGAGTTGACTTCAGGCTTGTGGAAAGGTGATTTAAGTAAGGTGGTCTTCAACTTTAAACAGTTGGTTAGTGTTACCAACTAGTCCTTAATTTTAGCCAACCTGCTGTTAAAGGTACTAAATAAATAAACCAATAACACACATCTTATCCGGAATTACAGTACACCAAGCATGGCCTTGAGCTGCTACTAATGAAGTGCCTACTATAGGATAGTATATCCAATCTGTTACTCCATTTTATACATTTTATGGAACTGCAATAAGTTATGTGAAACAGGATGTTGACCAAAAAACACTGGCCAGACATTACCTTATACTAATTACCAGTTTTACCAATTTTCTGGATACTGTTATGTAAATACAAAAGTTGTTTTCAAATGGAAACTGGGCACAGTATGTATTTACAATATGTAAATGAATCAGAGATACTGCTGAAGACACTAACATCCATTCAAAGCCTACACATGCTAAAAGTTTTATTTATTTATGGTAATTTATGACCTTGTGTAGGGGATAACTAACACTTAAGAGGATGGTATACAGTGTCTCACAAAAGTGAGCACACCCCTTACATTTTTGTAACTATTTTATAATACAGTATCTTTTCATTTGAAATAATGTAAAGTAGCCAGTGTAAATTTGCTGTGCCACTTGCAACAAAAGTGAATACACCCCTAAATGAAAATGGCCAAATTTTGCCCAATTAGCCATTTTCCCTTCCTGGTTTCATGTTACTCGTTTGTGTTATAAGGTCTCAGGTTTGAATGGGGAGTAGGTGTATTAAATTTGGTGTTATTGTTCTCACATTCTCTCATGCTGGTCACTGGAAGTTCAACATGTAACCGCATGGCAAAGAACTGAGGATCTGAAAAAGGAATTGGTGCTCTACATAAAGATGGCCTTGATTATAAAAAGAGTGCCAATACCCAGAAAGTGTACTGCAGTGAGCCTTGAAAATAAACGTAGAAGTGCTGCCAGCATTGATACAGGTGTTAAAAGGGTTGGGGGTCAGCCTGTTGGTGTTCAGACCATACGCTGCACTGTATCAAACTGGTCTGCATGGCTGTCGTCCCAGACGGAAACCTTTTCTAAAGATGTTGCACAAGAAAACCTGCAAACAGTTTCCTGACGTGAAGCAGACGAAAAACAATTACTGAAAACACGTCCTGTGGTCTGATGAGACTCAGATAAACTTATTTGGTTCAGATGGTGTCAGGCATGTGTGGCAGCAACCAGGTGAGGAGTACAAAGACAAGTGTGTTTTGCCTACAGTTAAGCATGGTGGTGGGAATGTCCTGGTTTGGGGTTGCATGAGTGCTGCAGGCTGTGAGAGCTACAGTTTATTAAGGGAACCATGAATGTATGCTGACGTACTGAAGCAGAGCCTGATCCCCTTCCTTCAGGAACTGGGCTGCAGAGCAGTACTCCAGCATGATAACAATCCCAAACACACCTCCAAGACGACCACCGTCTTGCTAACAAAACTGAAAAAACTGCTGGAAAATAATGGTGGCCCCACAAAATTTGGGCACAATTTGGCCTTTTTCACATAGGCGTGTACTTACTTTTGATGTCAGCGGTTTAGACACTAATGGCTGTGCGTTTAGTTATTTTGACACTGTTGTACAAGCTGTAGATTGACTACTTTACATTTTATCAAAGTGTCATATGTTTAGTGTTGTCCCATGAAAAGATATTTAAAATAGTTACAAAAATGTGAGGGGTGTACCCACTTCTGTGAGATGCTGTATATTTGCAAGTTAAGCCAATGCATCCAGGTTAGCATTTATTAAACCGGAAATGTATTTATTAAATGACATGCAGTGAAAGTAAAGTACCAGAAAGTGAGGGCCCATCAGGCTCCTGCTTGACCATTTGAGGGATCACAACTGCAGGAACATGCAACTCCACTCTGTCCTCCTCTGATCCCCAGCGACTCTTTCTTTTGCGTTTTGCACATGTGGGGGCTGCGTTCTCAATCTGGGGCTGTGCTTGGGTTATGCTGGGTGTGAACGAAAATGGTGCTGGAGTCGCTGCAGACGCATCCTGGTTCATGGTGGGTGCTGAGGACTCGGCACCAGCAGGAGCTGCAGATCTGGTTTTTGCTTGACGATGTTCCTCCACTTTGGCCTTGTAATAGTGATGAGCTGGACTTCGTTGCTCGTAAAGGAAGCTAGGATGGAACGATGTCATGAGTTTTAACGCAGCCATACCTTTAACTTGTGTATCAGCAGAAACTGAAAGGGTCTAACCTGAATGCTGGGTTGTCGCGGTTGTGTTTGATGGCGATGGCCTCCACCTCCGGCCCTCCATCGGCTACAAAGCGGGCAAGCTTTTCCACCACCTTCTTCGTTTCCTCGTCCACTGAGGAGGAGACTTTAAGCAGCCTATCAGTACTGGGACTCAATTCAAACTACTACTCAACTGCCCCTTATCAGTCTACTGCAGGTGGAGGAATAAAAAAAAGGAAGGGGCGGCAAGGAGTATGTTTTGGCATGTTACTTAACGGTCTATAAATTTACAGACTGAGATTGATGCTACAGCAGTTTTTTTCTTAAAAGGTAAAGGTCAGTGTATTTTACCCTAATATGTAATGACCTAATTCTGAGAACTGACATTCATTATGAAGATGCTCTTTTATTGAATGAGTTGGGTAATTATACAAATAATCAGTCATCAGTGGCTACTTTACATACAAATATTTGACTTCAATTCCTGCAACATTCAAACACATGCTGATCATTTGCTTAATTACAGGTGTGCACCATTTATCGTCTGCATTACGTTCTATAAAACAGGACAATGGCAGAACTGGACGTTGGAGTCACGAAGTAGTTTAGACTCTTTGCAGTGTTTTAGCTTAATGGATACTCTTAATTAAAATACAATATTAAAACATTTTGTACAGTTCTGTACTGTACAATACATTAATTTCCATCTTTGTGTCTATTATAAAACACGATACACATACCTAGAACACGGCAATGTTTTTTGCCTCTCAAGACGGCGATGATCTTTTCTGTGAGCAGGTGTGACAATAGTACACTCATACTAGTTTTCTGTCATTCAGACTTTTTTGGTTGGGCTGTCTTTAATGTGACCTATATCAGAAATGTGGCTTATGCAGAGGTAAACATCAATCAATCAAACTGGCATTCAGCAGTAAAAGTCTGTGCTTTAATGGTCATGTTAAAATCTCTTTTGTTTTATAATTTAGTTTAATTTCAAATTTTTCTATTACTAATTTGAATTTTATTATTTGTCTGTTGTTTATTTATTAACCTAATTTTGCTATAATTTAGTATACTTTTGGTATTTATTTAATTAACATCTAGGCCACCCATGAAGGACGGATCCCCTGTTGAGTCTTGGTCCTCCCAAGGTTTCTTCCTACCATTTTAGGGAGTTTTTCCTTTCCACTGTCACCCTAGGCTTGCTCAGCCTTGGAATTAGCCTTTTAGGACAGTGTAATATTGTGAATGCTCTCTATATAATATTGTTAAAGGCGCTATATAAATAAATAAACTTGAAGTTGAACATAGGCAAATCTAAAAGATCTTTGTCTTCATTTGTTCCTTGTTTCTTAACCACAATAGAATAACACCAAATTTAGTGTAAAATTAATTTTAAATTTAATTTATGCAGTGTTTAACAGGTTTATATTTAGGCACAGTTCATGGCTTACTGGAAAACAGAGAAGTACAGTGGTGCTCCTATAAATTCTGTGTATTCTGTGTAAATGCAGTACAACGAGTAGTTTTACATAGTTATCTGAGTGGGGTTTATTAAGGAGAGCTCAATACGTTTTTATTTAGGAGGGTTAACAGACATCCTAACATGCTGCAGCTTAACTTAGAGTGCACAGTCATTCAAGAGATTAATTTAAAATCAATAATTAGCTTAAAATTAAAATTAAAGGAGTACTCGTCCAGTGGTAAACACATGACATGTCAGGCAATAAGCATTTTTTCACGATACTTGTTCTAAAATAAACCTGAACAAATTTAAACAAGTAATCATGTGTCTGGTGATTTAAAAAGTTTTTCAAAATTACTTTTTGAAAAATATTTAGATTCTGCTAGTAATAATGAAGAACATGATAACCATACAGACAGAATAACCTGACATGATGTCCAATACACATAATTTGTAGCATCAAGGGAGACTGCCCTCTTCTGGTGAAAGTAAAGTATTACATGTTTTAAGTTATTTTAGACCATTTCGGATGCATTATCATGTAACCAATCACCTAACACAAAACCTCAAACCCCACACAGGATTTTAATCCAGACCCTTATGAACTGACCTACTAAACTCAAAATGTATAAATATGCTCTGTAAAACGTCTTAACTTTGCGGGGCCACTAAGTTTGTCCTATTTTAACACAGATCAGAGACCCGGATACATTCTGTGAAGTACCTTTAATATGATATGGTATAACATTATACATGTTTTATAATTTTATATTCTTTCTTAAAGCAGCACAGCACCTCTACCTCACAGCAAGAAGGTCCCGGGTTCAATCCTAGGCTGGAGCGACTTGAATCCTTTCTGGGTGGAGTCTGCATGTCCTTCTCTTGTCTGCGTGGGTTTACTCTGGGTACTCCAGTTTTCGGTATTCCGGTGACTGTGTGTGTGTGTGCCCAATGATGGATTGGCGCCCCACCTATGGTTGTCCCTGACCTTGTACCCAGAGTTGCTGAGTGGGCACCGGCTGGACCATGACCCCGTGTGGATTATGCAGAAGATAATGAATGCATGGGTGAATGGATATTCTCTCACAGTACAAAGAAGACAAGTACATAAAAACATGTTTCAATAGAAATTTCTTTGCATGAATATTATGACTAAAATATTATTACACCTAATGAACGCTTGTCTCATTCTCTTAAATAAATAGTTTAATAATTTGAATTAATAAATAATTTTACATGCAGCAGCCTCTAGTTAAATCTTTTCATTATACCTGTATGCATAGTCCTATGAGAGAGAGCTGGAATGCTATAGCTTATAATGGCTAATGGAACACCACCATGTTTTCTCTGTGATGTCCTGACAATGCACTACATTCAATTCATTGACTGATTTCAGTTAGTTTGTACCCTGCAAATAAGTTTTGGCTGTAAATAAGTTTTGGCGAATCACTTTGTAATTTTTTTTCTCGCGACAACGTTGCTAGTATTACAGGATCCTTAGATCTTCAAAAGGAATTCAGAATTTATGAAATGTGTTAATTAGAATAAACTTATTAATTTGATGGTAAAATATTATTGTAGCAGCAGGGGTGTTACACCAGTCTCTGGGCCTTGTGCAAATCCAGTCTCTATGAAACATGTTTTCAGTTATTGAAGATACAAATTTTGGTCCAGACACATTGTTGGCAGGATACACATTGGAGCAGTGAATAGTCACTGCTGAAAGCCAACCTACTTTCACTTTTATGCTTTCTGGAAATCATTCTTGTTTTATTTCATATATCAAAATCGGGGAAGGCATTATTCTGTTTTTTTATTTGTCATTTCAAAGGCAGCATTGTGGCACAGCAGGTAGCATTACTTCTGCCCAGCTCCAGGCACCTGGATTTAACCCAGAAGTGTCAAACTCATTTCTCATGAGGGCCCACATTACTATATTTATGGTTTAGTTGAGGCTTTAAACAACAGCAAATCAATACACCTATACATAAAAAAGTCTGCTTCATAATTCAGTGTGTCTGTCCTACTTCTACTGAATATGTTCAGTATTTATTTCATTTAAGGGTATTGTGCAATTAAATTAAAGTTCCATTTGTATGTAAAGGGCAGCATTCAACCAGTCAGAC
>JAUZSV010000471.1:0-12487 GCA_034780495.1 Parotocinclus cesarpintoi | reverse complement strand
AATGAACGAAATTATAAAACAGAATAGATTATAAAGTCCTTAGTGGGAGGTCCTTGGCGGCACATCGTCTCCTGATGACCCTGATCGTCTCCAAAACTATGTGATGACCATTTAGATAATGCATACAAACATACCTGGTAAAGATAGTGTTTATGTGATCATTACTGAGCACCTAAATCAATACTATTTGGAAATCTAACCTCCAACTGTGTATTTCAACTTTTGGTATATACTGTAAACTGTGATATAATGTGATGATGATTGTTCTTGTTGTTCAATTCTTTACATGATTTCTTTATCTGAAATGCGTATGAATAACATGTAGACCAGCTGCTTGAGAAGTATTCACCCTCTTGTACTTTTTCACATTTTGCATTGTTACAGCCTGAAATAACCATCAATGGCATTGTACAACTGAAATCTAAACAAAATAATGAATTAACCTGAAGGGTGAAAAAATATTTGCAATATATTTTGTAAACTTATTTACACAATAAAAAAAACTAAAATGTGAATTGTATACATATTCAACATATGCAACATAATAATCCATTCTTATAAAATATGAAAATATAAGAATATGACAATGTGACAGCAAAAGCCATCATCTGGATAAGGAGTGCGGTAATCAAAGAAGCAACCAAGCGACAGAAGTTTACTGTAAAGGAGCAGGAGAGTTGAGGTAGTTAAATAGATCCCCAACCAATGGGACAGCGCCAGGGGGCGAGCGTGTGATCGGGCGCATGTATGGCTGGAGTAAACATCCCATTTAGGACGAGCAGCCAGCTGGAGTGAGGCTCGTTGGGTGTCGACGACAGAGTAGCGTGAGCTTAAGTGTGCAAGGAGCGCACGAGTATGGAACGGGAAACCCTCAAAGTGCCCCTAAACACTAAATACCTTGGGGGTTCTTCCCGTACGCGTCCGTCAGCACTAAAAGCCCCAGGATGTAACCAACTAAACCTAAAGTTGCACGCAAGTGCGTGAGCGCGCCGGTGGTCAGCGTACTGAATGAAGATGACCTGGCAGCGAACAGCCTTTGAACCCGCACCTAAATAGCCGGAGAAGCATCTGTTCGCAATCAGGTCAAAAATGGGTCACTGGATAAAAAACGCCTCACAGAGTGCTCTGTAATGGCCATCGCCGAATGCTCCGGGACGAAAGGTAGGAACCCTATCAGCCACCATTATTTTCCAGAACTGCCTTAACTTTTTTGAGTATAAAGATTACTAGCATTCCACAAGTTGCCACTGGAATCCTTTTTCGCTCCTCCACAAATGACATCACGGAGCTGGTGGATGTTAGAGAACTTGCGCCCCTCCACCTTCCTCATGAGAATGTCCCACTGTTCCTTAATTGGGTTTATGTCTGGAGAAATGTGGATCTTTTTTAGAAGCGCTGTCTTCTGGGATGATAGCCATGCAGACCAATTTAATACAGTGTGTGTGCAGCGTATGGTCTGAGTACTGATAGTCTGACCCCCCTCCACTTTACCCTCTGCAGCAAAGCTGGCATCACTCCTACGTCTATTTTCAAAAGTCAGCCTCTGGATATGATGCTAAGCATTTGCACACAACTTCTCTGGTCAACCATGGTACAGCCTGTTTTGAGTGGAACCTGCAGCTCACTTTTAGGGTGTTGGTAATATTCTTATGGCCTAGGTCATCTTTATGTAGAGCAACATCTTTTTTCAGATCCTTATATAATTATTTGTCATGAGGTGCCATGTTGAACTTCTAGCGATCAATATGAGAGAGTGTGAAAGTGAGAACACCAAATTTAACACACCTGCTCCCCATTCACACCTGAAACCTTGTAACAATAAAGGGTCACATAATACCTGTAATTTTGGATCTAATCATCTAATCATCATCTATATGTACGCAATATGCAGAGAGCATGTGTGATTAAGAAGAATTTAAAAGAGATTGCATGTTAGACATCTATACAAAATCCAAAATAATCCAGCTGAATTGTGAAGAAATTTAATGTGGTTTACAAAATAAGTCACACACAATAAATAAACTATTCTATATTGTATTGTATTTAATTGTATAACTCTATGAGCTATGATACATTTAATGTTGAAATTATAATTAACATGGTAAATTTTTTAATTAGGAATGTTATTAAAACTATCAAAGTATGATATATTAGATTACTTGTGCATATCATGCTTTAGCTAAACTTTATCTGTGCGAGTAAACTACACAAATGCATTTAAACACAAACTTATACTGTATGTGAGTATTATAATGTAACTGGAGTATTAAATTTTAATGGGTAACACAGAAATATTGCATTGCCAGCAGCTTATGCTTTCACACTTAAAGGTGCCTTCATTTATACATTCTTTTGTAATTTTCTACTCTTTCCCAAGTTACTTGGATTAGAACTTTGAGGGTTTTTTTTTAATGGAACATGTGCTACAGTAACATTCTATGCTACTTTATGCACCTCTGGTGCTAAATCAATTGTAAATGGAAATCTAGTCACCCAATGTGCCACACATAATTGAGCCATAAGGCTATTTTATGAATAATAATGGTCTTTGAGTGGAGGTCTTTTCTGTAACAGCAATAAGCATATAAGGGAGGTTATAAAAGGCAGAATCCCGATGGAGTCGTGTATCACAGCACTCAGCTCATCCCTATCCTCCTGCTCCTGGGTCGGTTTTAATAGCCAATAAGAGAGGTCATAATTAATACCACAATCCAAGCACTAATAAACATTTTCAAATTGTCACTATAATCAGATGATGCAAACATCTACGAGTACAAAAGTTCACAGCCACAATTGACAATTTCTTAATTGTATTCAGTCATTCATGGAAATTTTATTAACATGGAACTGATGTATCCTGCCCTTCCTCTGTCACAACACCAGGGATCTAATTTCATTATTTTCCACAAGATTTGCTTGACTACTGCCACGATTCTAATGCGGCGCCAGTCCAGATGTTTATGCTATTTAAATTAGGAGGCAAGGCCTGTTGGGTAAACATAATTAAAGAAAGTTAAGGATTTTTTTCTTGCCCTTTCTTTGTATCTCAGTGCAGCCCATCCCTGCAGAAGTTTACTTCATTAGACAACTTTCAATTAACACAAGATGCCACATGGTCCTCCCATATAGCATAGGCCTCCACAGATCTGCGGTCGGCTCAGGGTGCCGTGAAGGAGCCTTACGCACATCAGCGCACACAGAAACACGAGCACAACAGAAGTTGCCAGACAGGGTTGAAGGTTACACCAAGGCCAAGAAATGAGTTTGTATGATGTATAGTGCACTGTTTACATGTTGGCAGTCATGCAAAACAGAGACATGGTGTGAACAACCTTTAGGCTCCATATTCCGAGGCTGAAGTTCTGTAATTACTTGTTAAGCATGTTGTGTCTAAACTATGAGGAGCAGTAATGAATGGACACTGGACTTTCCATTTCTGGAGTTAATAAATAACTAATATAATAAATCACACATCTGCAGTGTTCTTTATTTCATTGCTGCAACAGATTTGCATTATAGATGAATTTTAAAATCAGTGACACAGTGTGTACCGCCAAGGTTCAGGCCAGAGATGAGAGCATTATTTGTTATGTTTATTGAATACTAAATAGCCATCTAAATACTTGGTATGCATGTATGTGCGTGTGCATGGGAAATTGTATAACTCATGTCAGAGTGCTAATTGGCCAGGCTGTGATTTTTTTTTTATTAGCAGCTAATAATCTATTAAACACAATATCATGGTGTACTACAAGGGGTCATTACAAGATTATGTAAACCCCAGACTTACATTACCATTCAGCCTGCATTTCCATGGTCATTATTTTGGCAGAAATCAGTGTGTGATTATAAAGCACAGGTTTGGGTTTTTTTAATTATTTTTTTTATCTACGCAAACAAATCTGGCTACACAGCAGAGACAAAACTGGCCATTTGTGGTGGAGATTTATAATTGCACCATTACTTGTTTTTGTCGGTCTGGTTGGAGCTATAAAGTGATTTGGTTCTCTTTCTTTCACTGTGGATGAATAAACAGTATTATTCTAGGATCATACGTCGATTTATAAGTATGCAGCGCATGAAGCGTCTGCCATACTTTAGTGCACATGAGCTGGGTAGCTGTCAAAATTACAACAGGCATTTCAAGTAATTATGTAAATTTATGCAAAACATTAACAAGAAGAATTAAATGCACAAATGAGGTGGCTACACTTGAATTGTTAAGATTATGAATAATTACCATGAATCTTTTTTGCACTTAATAAAGCTTGTTTTGATAAACAAAGCCTTAATTATCAGAATACTACTGAGGATATTGGTGACCTTCATTAATCTTACAAAACAAGTCTCTAGCGAGTGGTGCTGAAGCAGGTCTGCTCCCTGAGAACATAAACAACAGGAGATGCGTTATGCTAACTAGCCACTTCAGAGAACCAAGCGTGTGGCCAGGTATATCTTACAGCTAAGGCATGGATGCACAATCATGCAGAGAAACTAAGCCTTTCCACCTGGGACTCTCCATTCTGGCAACTCATTAATTACAATCATATTTCTCATCACCTTCTTCCTTTCCTCCTTAACTGGAGAGATCTCTTTCCTCACCTGATTTTGCAGTAAGAATACTTGTTTCAGCATTCAAATTTTTATCTTATGCATGTTATTTGATTAATACCTAACAAATTTTGTCTATGTAGTCATGGCTTTACATGCTGCCCTCTAATATTGATTGTCACACTGTCTTGTCAATCATTGCATACCCTCTCTACACCTCTTCCTCCTACACAGTCTCTTGGTACAGACTGAGGGTCCATCAATCCAACCTCTACCACTCCACTTGTCCTCAGCACATTCATCCTCGCTCCACCCCTCCATCTGTCCCTCACACAGTGCTCTTGTTAAACGGGCACAGAGAATGGAACAGATGAGGACAGGCTCCAGAACCCAACAACAATTGGGCAAGAGCACCCTGGCAAAATAATAATGTCCATAAAGCTCCTCTTGATTGTTTATACCTTGTTTGTTCTCTTTTTAAATATATTTTTTACCATAATTTTACCATTTCTTTTTTTATAATGATTTAACCGTTCTTAAAGTTTATCTGGTGTCAAATATTAGGGCTATTTTTGTATTATTGTATTATTGTTCATTCACTGACCACTTTACTAAGTACACCCCCTTATTTTTACCCTTATGTCCTTTCATGTTCATCAGTTTCACTTTAAATATAGATGCATAGTACTACAACCTGTAGTTATTCTGTTCACTAGTGATCCTAGTATTATTCATACAGATTAAGAACTATTTATGTAGTGGAGCATTTGCAGTACCACAGTGATTCTGTGTGTTTTGCTGGTATCAGAACTGGTGTCAGATTAAATCAGATTGAATCTGAATTTTTTTTAGCAATGGCTTCACTTTGAACCCTATTGGACACATCCACCATACTGGTCCACCTTGCAATTGTAAAGTGAGGGAGAATAGCTCATAGCCATCCTCTAATCCTTCATCAGTGCTTTAAGGATGGTGTCTACAGGATAATGGTAATTATTAATTATTATATAATTGTTATTGTTGTTATTATTATTAATAATAATGAAGTGAATACACCAAATTGTCTAAATATAATCTGAATACAATTTCTGAATATCATTATTTTAATTTATAGCTGGAACACATGCACATCAATTGATTCAACAATGTATTCAGAATGTGCGAGGAAACCAGAGCACCAGAAGAAAACCCTTGGAAAGGTGGAGAGAACATGCATACACCACTAAGGCAGTGGATAGGTCAGGACTCCAAGTCCATGTCTCTGGAGATGTGTGGCAACTGTGCTTGCCACTGTGCCAGTGTGCCACGCAGATACTAATACAGAAGTTTAAACGAATAACACAATACAAGTAATTTTTACAATATATTAAAGTAATTATTTGACAAAAACCTATGTGTTTTAAAACATTCATTCATTAATTTTCTTATCCACTTAATGTTAGTCAGGGTCTTGGGATAGCCTGTGTCTAGCCAGCAGCAAAGGCAGGAACAAACACCAGTTAACCTACAATGCATGTTGAAGGGAACTGAAATAACCGGAATAAACCCAGAGTCTTTGGAATGTGGGAGGAAAGTGAAGTACCCGGCGTAAAGCCACACGGACATGGGGAGGACATGCAAACTCACACAGGTGGCTCCTGGGATCTGGATCAAAATGGGGATACAGGAGCTGTGAGGCAGCACCATGTCACCCATGTGGAGGAGACAGCACTAACCACTGTACCACTATATCACCCAATTTTAAAACATTCTGAACAATAATATATATGTTATTCTAAATTGTTAAAACAGCATTTGCCTACTATAATGTTTTTACTTCTGTAGCTATTCCCAGAGGAATTCGTGAACTATTTCTCCTTCTTCTTGGAATGCAAATATTCTCAGCTAGAGTAAGATTCTTTGACACTCTGAAGATCAGAATTAAGATAGATTGGGTTTTGGAGAAAGAGAGAGAGAGGGAGAGAGAGAGAGAGAGAGGGAGAGAGAGAGAGAGAGAGAGAGAGAGAGAGAGAGAGAGAGAGAGGGAGAGAGAGAGAGAGAGAGAGAGATTAAGATGATAATGTTAATGTTGCACTGTGCAGTTGGTTTGGTGTTCACACTTCATAGAATAGGAGAAGGGTAGTAGAACAAAGCCCACTCATTCTTTTTGTTATGATAATGTGGCCAGTGCTCCTAGTATGCACCCTGGAGAGGAGAGAGCTGTGAGAGGTTGTGTAGCATGCTGAGGTGTGCGACACAAAAACTTGCACGCTTCTAGTGCAGTGCTCCCTCACCCTCAGATCTATGTATCACACTAATGATTGACCACGCTCTACCAATGACTCTGTTTCTGCTCTGTGATGACATACATTAGCTGTAATATACAGCAACAACAAACACAACCAGTAACAATCATAGCAAGATAGTAATATGATACATTTACAAGTGCTATCATTACACAAGCCGCACAATATTATCCGCCATTTCCTCTGAGATTACAAATACTAGTGGCAAGACAATTACCATTTATTATGAGATAATAATAAGGATTATTGCCTTTGTGTATTGATTTGTGCAAACACTATAATTCACCCAGCAGAAGCAGAGGCAGCCAATAGCCTGTGTTTGGTTTACTGCTCCTGTTTCCCACATCAATGCTGGAATATTGCACCACTTTGTGTTAAAATAATGTTTGCTGTTAACCTGTTAAGCAGTTCCAGATTTAGTGAGACTATTTCAACATTTTCCTTTTCAAATCAATAGGTGTTTTGAGCTTCTTCCACTGCAAGTTCTGTTTGTTTTTACACATCAATATAACACTCCATGGGTCATTCCTTTTCATCAACATGTTCAGTTTTAGCAAGACTTACATGGACTTAGCCCAGAGCCAGTTCCCAGAAGGCACATGGAACATGCTTTAAAGTTATTTAAAGCTGTAAACTTGGACTTTGGAGGTGTGTTTTGTGGAAAGAGCTGCCCTGTAGACCAAAGCATGGTCTGACATGAGTTAACCTGCATACCTTACACATCATGCCATGTTCAAAACTTGGCATCACCAAATGCAGATCTATGTGCAAGCAGGAACACTTGCTTAGAGAAAACACCTTTGACATGCATTGTTTTAGTGGACTTCCATGAACAATGCACTGCTGCTACTGTTTTTTTATCTATACATAGTGCTTTTATGAGGCTGCACTGTGGTCTATCACCGTTTGTTGGAAATGTTTTTGTGGATGGGCAATAAAGCAGTGCTCAGGCTGAGCACATTATTATTCTGCTAATGAAGTAGAGATAGTTTTTTAATTTGCTTTGTGTCGGTGTGTGAGCAGAGCCTGCTGTGTTCTCTTTCAGCACGGTTCAGATAGGAAATTCACTCACAAACTGCCTCCAGTAGCCCAAGATATTTGTGTGTGACCCTCAGGTCCCTATAAGGCCTCTTTAATTATCCCTATCTTGCCTCCCTAATAATACATTAAGCCTGATAATCAAATCTGATGCAGATAACCCAGAGAGCGATTTCCTCATGAAGACATATTGACAAGTGATAACATGCACATGCAACTTGCACATTATCCAAAAAGTCTTATCCCTGGTATGAATTAGATGCAAAAATGACCATTTTTAGAAATGAGCAACAAGTTAATTAAAGCCGGCAGTTACTTTAAATATAAACCATTTGCCTTTGAATGATAGACATTTCCTACATTTTGATGGCCTCTGACTGCAAACTGGGCTCCCATAACCAATTAAAATGTATTTTTTGCGGGGGAAAAGGATTGTGTTTTAAATTCTTAGATGTGCATGTGCAGTACAGAGACCATGAGTGGCAGTGTGTCAGGTGCATTTTTGTTCAGTGTTGTTGAAGCTCGCAGTTGTGAGAGTAAAGCAAGCGTGGTTGAGCCTGTTAGAATGACCTGCTAAATGTATTCTGCTCTCAATAACCGGTCCAAGTTGAAATTCATGTAAAACGCCTGCAACTCCCAATGCTTTTAAAAGCCACATCTGATAGTAGATAATGACAGAGATTTCAGGGCCATTATAGAAGGCTATCAAATATTCCATTTCACATTCAGATTTGTAAAACATCCACAGAGAGGCTGCCACTGCTCAGTATCTGCACAACACAGGAAAAGATAAGACTGCCTGCTACCAGCTGAGGCTACACCAAAAGAAATAAGAATGTTCTTATCAAAAATGAAATGTATGACTTAGCATGATGGAGACTTTGAGTTTGTACCAAGCTAAAGGTCAGCATATTAAATAAACTACCAAAACAACAAAATGTGACTAGCATTTGGAATTAAGAAAGAACATAAAGATCAGATGGAAATAGAGGTATGTATGCCTATACTTCATGTATGTATTTATGTATGTACTACATGTAAAAATGTGGATATCAGTGAGACAGTGCAGTTTTTCACAGGCGTTTACACATTAAAATTGGAACTTGAAAAGCGTCCACTGAAATAAAGCAAAACTTTTTCAAATTCTACAATATCACACTACTCTACAAACAAATCTCTACATTAGGCACAATAGTCAAAATAAAAATCTTGTTTTCTACCAGTTGACAACACCAACTTCTCAAAGGTGCAATCACCAGTTAGTTAATTGTTCACTTAGAACAGTCTGGAAGTCTCGGAGGTAATGGAGTTTAGAGGGAATAAAAGTAAGAGGAGGATGAGGTTGAATTATTTCACTTTCTGCTTAACCATGGATTGAGAATAATAATATTTGGGCAAAGAGTTCAGCCAAATCTGAACTTCTACACAATTACATAAATCATCTGTGAAATCCAAATTATTATTATATAGAAATTATTATTTATAAATTAATCAGATATCCCAGAAAAGGCTAAAATACAGTAGAGGCCTTAGATAACAAAAAATAAGTATATTAAAAACCTCACACAATATATGAACAAAGATGAACATCATTATAATTAATTATTCCTGTTATTTACTTTGACCTGTATTTTATTACATATAGTATGAAATATTTTATGTTTTATCTCGTCGACTGCATTTAACTGTTTGATAAACATTCATTCCTGCATTTCAGGTCTGAAACACATTCTAAAAAAGTTGGCATGTGGGAAATTTAGGGCTAATAATAAGATTGAAAAAATAATAATAATGTGAGTTTGTGTGTGTGTGTGTGTGTGAGTGTGTGTGTTTGACAGGAGTGCAGGCAGACTCTAGAGACATATTTTTCTGTTGTACTTTGTCATGCAGAAGTGTGAATATGTGCCTCCAAACCTATTAGTCTTGTTTTAATAAAAGAAAAGTATAGATGTGGAAAATTGTTGCTGACCAGTGAACATCAAGGATCGGATAAAGAAAAAGAAGAGAAAATTAGACTTTCAACAGACACACATCAAAAAGTTATCAGTAATGGGCAGGAATTCACCCACTGGACCAACAGCTTTCAATTTATTAGCATGACAAAGGACACAATCATTTTGGATATGCCTGAATGCTATTTTCATTAACTTTGCAGTGATTTATTAACAAAAGTGTCAGGAATACAATAAAACAGAAGGACTTTGCAAAGTACTGAAATACAAAGAGGAAGGATTTAAGAACATAAAACAAATAATACAATCTAAATCTAGGAAAAAGGAAATAAAGAAGAGACAGCCTATAAAAGAGTGACCCTGAGCATCAGGTCTATAAAGATTCCATTCACTAACATCATATTAACTAAATTGAGCAATTAACATATAACATACAGAGCATCTAACTTTGGTGCAATAATACATACATTTATCATGTATAATTAAACATAAGTCATATGCAGGGTCTGTGAGCAAACATAACTTTCCAATCCTGTCTCTGAACAGAAGTGTCATTTGATGTACACTGTATATGTACATATTCACTTCAGGGATGAAAAATAATGCCTGGTTGATTAGCTGAAGATAATTTTTTCGTAATTTATGTTTGATAAATATATATTCACAGCTTTCGTCCTGGCCAGTTGTCAGGGTACTTTAGCACAGGTCACATAGAAAACGGAAGGCAAAAATGCATGTATTCCTTATACATAGTAGTAAAAGTGTCTGATGAATGAGCTTCTTTGCTCCAGCTCTTTCAGGGAAAGAAAATAAGCACAACATTGCAATTTACCAAGTCGTATAAATCAGCTGATGACCACAAATAATTCTGCAAGGAGAGAATTTATATGTTTAATTACAGTGTGCAGGTGCCAGGCTTGTCTTCCTCATTATTCCAAGATATATGAAACACGCTTAATAACATGTACAACAGCAGGACAAAAGGAAGACAAAGCAATTAGCCAGGCATTATTTAATAAGCTACTCCTACGAGATGCTCCAGTTTGGCCTGGTACTTCATAACCTACATCTCATTTCACAATGAGAGTGCTCCAGATTACCTAAGAATGGTTGACTGTGTTAATTGTTATTTACATTCATCATTACAGCAGTAATTACTAGAGGTAGAGGTGGAGACTTCCCTCACATTTTATTCTGACAGTACAATGAGTTATTAGAGGGGACAGGATACTGTGGCCAAACAGTTGAAACACTCAGGATTTTAGTGGTCTGTGCATAGATGCATTTAAAAGTGTGTGTTTTGTATAGCTTTAACAAGCAAGAGTTCAGTGACTGCCAGTTAACCTATGGGCCTGGCAGAAGTAAAATGAAAAAAATGCGTGACAGGGGATTTACACCACATATTCAAGATTTTTTGCTAGAAAATGAATGGCCACTAGAGATAAAATAAATGAGAAACAGGTATTTAAGGTGAAACCCCAAAACACATGGAACCTCAAAACACATGGAAACACACTGCCTAGGCTAAAACAGTTGAAAAAAGTTAAATGCGTTAGCTCTGACTGGTTACATGGTCCATATAATTTGTTTTACCGATTTAACAGAGTGTTTAGTGCCTGTGTCAGCCATATAGGCTGGATTAATACATTTAAGCATATATTTTATTGGCAGCTGCTAAAATTAAAGAACTTTGTCAGTAGTGTTTATTTAAAAATTGCTGACTTGTCAATATAAAAATGTTAAAGCTACTCTCACACTGCAGATATATAACCACCTAGCACAGCCTGGGTGAGATCCTGTAAGTGTATGTTTGCGCTACTCTTTGATGGGGCCTTGTTACCAATGCCCATGAGGCCTGACCTTACCCTGATGGTTACCCATTAGCTGCTTGGACTTATATATGTGCACTCTGGCACAGGAACATGCTTGATGTTGGCTTGTGCTGTTCTGTAAGGGCTTGGGGAGTCAGCAGCAATGGACCATACAAACTTCTTGGCAAGGCTGGTCACTTTGCTATAACGACAATAATTAACTGGATGACATAAGTTACCTGGCCCGAATCCTCTCACCGGACCTATCTGGGCATCAGGCCGGATACAAGTCATTTGCTAAAATGTTATATTTAGTCCAATAAAATCACATTTAACTGGCCACTGATAAAAACTAAAGGTACAGTGTAAAAAAATAATAAAGAACTCTCCATATGGTATCTATACTTGAATGAATATATTTATACAGGTGTACAGAAGCTAAGGTGGAATGCTTTAATATTGTTTTAAGAACATACTGAGGCATTGTTTAATGGGCTTAACTTTAAATAACCCATCTAATGTCATAAGAAGAAGGCAGTCATAATAGAGTTTAAATATGCAATACTGAACTAACATATGCACCCTTTAAATAATACTTTTAACACCTATCAAGTCAAGTCATGACAGATCTATTTATACAGCACTTTTTACAATTGAGCATTGTCTTAAATTAATGCTTTTTCAGTACTTTGATGAGGCCTGAATCCTGACTGAAATATTTCATACATACCATTCATGTGGAGGTAACTACAGAGATGCTGGTAGACAGTTTTTTTTTTAAAAGAGGAAAGGTAGATTTGAGGTTGATTTCAAGATTGTTTTTTTTTAATTCAGGGTTTAATTATGGCAC
>JAUZSV010000460.1:0-11311 GCA_034780495.1 Parotocinclus cesarpintoi | reverse complement strand
ACTTTCAGCTCCCTTCAAATATTTCCTATTGGGTTCAGGTTGGGAGACTGGCTAGGTCACCCCAGGACCTTTGAAATGTTTCTTACAGAGCCACTCCTTAGTTGCTTTGGCTGTGTGTTTTGGATCATTGTCATGCTAGAAGACCCATCTTTAATGCTTTTACTAAGGGAAGGAGGTTCTTGGCGAAACTCTCGCTATACATGACCCCATCCATCCTTCCTTCGATACAGTGCAGTTTTACTGCAGAAAGGTAACCCCAAAGTATGATTTTTGTGCCCCGTACTTCACAGTTGGGATTGTGTTCTTGAGGTTGTACTCCTCCATCTGTCATCAAAAGTCCTGGTCGTAAAAAATCTTTTTTTTATCGTGGATTGCTCAGCAGCACTACAGAACATGCCTTGCATATTTACTATAGGTACTACATTTCCCAGCTTTTCAAATGCTGAGAGCTGGTTCCTTTTGGTTGCATCTGTTAATGGACATTTCCACTTCCACAGTGTAGAAAAGGTAATGATAGCTCATTTTGGTTAGCCACTACTGTATAGCCTACCAAAAGTATACTGCTCACAAACGTTAAGGGGTAATTCAAAAAGAAAATATCCCATAATTAAATATCCTAATTCCCATAATTAACTATACCCTAATTTTTGTGAGCAATGTGCATCTTAGACCTGTAAAGCAACGGCATTAGTTATGTTAGCATAACAAAATAAGAAAAAAAAATTCTGGTGTTAATTAGTTCTTTATTAGTACTCACTTTAGTGTACTTAATCTATGTGGTGTATAACAGGTATATTTTTAGCGGGGGTAGCATTACAGCTGTGTGAGAAACGCCCCTGCCTTGTACACAATTTAATTTCATAGACTTCGAAAAAAAGAAAGAAAAAAAAATCAGTCCCCATAAAAAGAATTCCACTATTTCAGTAGTTAATCTGATGTGCCTGGATGTAATTTTGCAATATACTTTCATCACACAAGCTGCTGCTCTGTCTCTGGCTGCAGATGCAAGGGTAATGACTGTAAAATCATTTGTCCAGTGGTTGTGTGTAGGGATTAGTAATGCAATAGTAATGCAAGAGTAAAAAGTAAACCGAATCCCAGATAATTTAGGCATTTTACATCCACACTCAATGTTTAGTTCCCAGGCACATGCCTGAAAAAACGAGGACATATCATCACCCTACATTGCAGACTGTAATATTCAGCTGAAGTATGTACATAAACTGCCTAAGACTGGCACACAACACAAGTCCAGCATACCAATGTCTAGCACACAAAAGGCTGGCAATTTGTTTCAGTGGATTAACACAGACATAGCATAACATAACATAGATGGTATTGACAGATAGCAAGTTGATTTTTATAGAAATTAATTAGATAGTTCCATTAAATATTTGCTTTTATTTATTAATGTAAGTGATATTTTCTATCAGTGGCAAAAGTGTTTAAATATGACAGGACGTGTGGCAGAAATGAAGAGTATATGTTCAATTAGCAGTATATGCATCAGGACATGTTTACTACCAAAGAGCCAGCAGATGGCAGTAGTGAAGTAATACTTTGTACTTTTAACATGCAAATGCAATATTTTGAGTTTTTATTTTATAATCTTGAATGGTAATATGTGGAAAAATCATCTTTTAGAAAATTGCATCCATAAAATACAATAAAATACTGTATAATGTTGCATAACATGCATTTCTTTTTAAGCGGTGTAAATACCTTTCATCATAGGCTAATGGTTTATTTTATCTATACTGTGACCGACGTGATCAGGCTATAAAATATTTGAATTTTAACACTAAATATTTTAGGGCTTCCCATTCATATGATGTCTATCATATTTGTACATATTGATCTTGCCTTCTGACCTGCAACTGCTGTTACTATAATTGTAACTTCTGTCGCATGAAAGATGCTTGACACTTTTCCTAGCCCATTTGGACTAACTGCCCTGAAGATCTGGGAAGTAATCATTTAATTACCACGCCGTCCAGGAAGCAGATTTATGTGTGACTGTTTAAAGTCTGGAGTGTAAGCATTGTAAGCAACGTGACTGATTTGCAGTCTACAGAAGGCCAACCAGGGTGAGAAGGGGATGGCCACTCATATATGGGGGCAATTACAGTGACACTGTGACATTTACAACCAAAGAGAAACAGGGCTGGGTGGAAGCAATGCCTCTTTTCTTCTCATGACAACAGCCTCATAAAGAGTGATGGATCTTCAAATGCAAGCCTCTGTGCTTGTCTCCACCATCCCACCCACTAGAATAAGCTGTTATTAAGAGGGTGCTCATAAACAAGCAGCTAAGGCAGGACGACATAAAAGCCTACCATTTCTCACTTCTTCTCTTTCATTTTCTCCACTCTTGATCCACTTCTTCCTTCTGTCTCATTCCATCTTATCCTGAAGGATCCAATTGAGTGTTATTATTCAGTTTGACATAGTATTTTGTTTAGAAAACATCAAGTAAAGAAGTGAGTATAGTGTAAATACATTTGTATGTGTAGCTATACCACTGATGCCGTATGCCATCTATATCCAATTGATGACACCAGTTTCCATCAGTATATTTGCACAGATATGTTTTCTAGTACAGTGTATTGCTTTTGACAGCTTTATTGCAGCAAAGAATGAGATCATCAAATGTATGTGATTATATTATATGTTATATTACATGCATTACCTTGATGTACTTACAATTAGCTGTGAACACACATTAATGTTTGTTCAAACCCATTTATAACTTGTATGTGTGTTTGGCCCAAGATAACTATTAATACTGACCAATTCTAAAAGCCCTACTGGTATTGTAACAGATATAAGATTTGCATGAGCAGGAGTGTTGACAACAGGAAGTTGTAAATTAAACTTCATGTGGCTGAGGTGGCCTGTAGATGTAGAGACTGATGTTTCTGATCAGGAGAGAGTAGCTTATACAACGTTGACCACCCTATGTCAAAGTGTCTTCTGAACAAGGCAGATGTGGCTTACTGGTGTTAGTATTTGGTTTTATTGCCATGTCAGCACCTATGACTACATTTGTGGCACATGTTTGGTAATATTGGAAGTCAAATCAGAAAAGGTTGGGACAGTATGGAAAAAGTAAATATAAAAAACACATAAATATGTAAATCCATGCCAGTATTTGTTAACATATGTTGTCCTCTGCCCATCTTTGCTCTTCAGAGACTCAACCTTTTATGGACACTGCTTTTTTGTATTTTTGCTCATTACTAGCTCTAAATTGCACCAATTCTAACTGTTTTTTTAAATGTGTTGCAGGCCTGAAATGCAAGAATGGATTTTTATTACCCAATGAATTTAAGTTGACAAGAGTCATGTCATGTTCTGGTTAGGAAACAAGAGGTTTTATGGTATCCACAGTCAATCTGATAATGCATAGACTCAAATTTAAACCTCTAAACTAGAGGGTCACTAGTTATAGACTAAATTGCAAAAAAAGCAATTTGCTCTTACCGCTTGTTACATCTCATTAAAACAAGTGAAGGTAGTGTCAGAGCAGAAGATAACACAATAAACTCCTTCATTTTCCTTGCTCTTCTCTAAGCTGTCTAATATTGCATCCTCCATGACTTAGAGGCCTACAATGCAAACTCTTTTATTGTCTTATACCATGGGTGCAAACAAATCACTGAGATATGACTCCAACCGGAAAGAGAAGCCCTACATTATTAATCATGGCTTTTTAAGGGCTCGGTGTTCAGGCACAGATGCTTTCTAACACTTGTTGTTGAAAGGGCTCGTAAAGCCAGGGCAACCTGGGTCACACAGCAGAGGTGTGCTGTAGACCGCTATACAATAAATGTCACCAGTGGTAATGAGACACAGGGATTTCAGGAAGATGAAATGTAGTGCACACATGTAGGCAGGATGTTGGCTTGTTAAGGTGCCAGACTAAGGAACAGTTTTAAGTAACCCAGCTGGTGCACCTGTGAATGTGTAGCTCAGGAGGTTTTGTCAGCAATGCACTTTGTATTGTGTTTATTTTAAAATAATGAAAAGGTTCTACTTAATATTTTGTAGATAACTAAAAATAGTCAGAATATATACAGTTTGGTTTTTTTACATTTTCTTATGTTACCGCTTTGTGCTGACATAAACCAAATTGAAGTTGCCCTCATCATTCTGTAAATTGATTAAGAAAATAAATCAAAATGTTGCATAAACATTCATATTCGGACCCTTTGCTATGACACTTAAAATTTTGCTTTGGGTGACCCCATTTTGCATGATTATTTTTTAGATGTTTCTACACCTTGTGTGGAGCCCAGCTGTGGTAAATTCAATCGATCGCACGTTTTGGCTGCTAGTATGCCACTCAATCGAGTTTCATGTTTCATTGTGGTTCAATTTGTTTTATATATATATATATATATATATATATATATATATATAAATTGGCCCTAATGTATAAGTGTGTGTGCCCTGTGATGGATTGGTTATAACTAACACTGCGCTGCTGGCTGTGTTTCCCACAACCCTGTACCACCACGACATGGATAAGAAAGTGAAAGTGAAACAGCCTAACAAAATAACAGTAAGGCATATGTGGCATTTCAGTATGAGATTCTCACACTCGCATCATTAAATTATGACAGATTTATGGTATACTGTAAGAAGCTGTCTTGCATTTCACAAGCCAGTTACCCACTAATTAAGAAGCTTGGAAGGTTCTAGGAAGAAAGATCATATCAGATGTTTTTATTTGTTATCATAAATGCATTCATTATGCGATGCAATTTCTGCATTATCATAACAAATGTAATTCTAATTCTATGCAAATTGAGTCTACCATCCCAAGTTTTATGGCTACTCTACACACAATCCTCACCTTGTTAATCACCAAATAATCCAACTAAATGTATAATTTTGCTTTGGTTTTATGTAAAGGTTAATTTTCTATTATTTCAGTGACACTTCTGATGTGCTATGGCTATGCTACAGTTATTCTGCTGGAGAAGAGAATAAGAGCAGAGACAGGGAGGGTGGGAGTAATGCAGGGTTGGCCAAAGACACACAGAGTGGTGATTGGATAGAAACAGTCACATGTTTCCTTTTGGAATGCTAATTCATGCTGAATTTTTTCCTTCTCTTGAGCTTCTCGTCACTGCCTGGTGTAGTCTGTCCTGTCGGACAGAGGCACACTCAGGAATGGTTTAGGATATCAGGGAAGGATCGAGAGACGAAAGCAAGGAGACAGGACGAGGTCTATGCTGAAGGTATGAATACAGATTAGGTTTTGGCATTACCCATGCTGCCTTGTAATCCACTGTACATGCTGTCCACGCAGTAACTTCATTTGCCTGTATATGAATGTGGTCTGTGTGTATGTGACTATAAATACATATTCATCTATGTATAACTGCATAAAATGAATAAATGGACGTATGCATAAGGGAGAAGCATAGCTTTCTGCATATGCTTTCTCATTCAGCCCAAGTGTTTGTTAAGTTGGATTCCACCACATACTCTACAGAATATTTTCTCTGCTAACTTGCTGGGATTCATTATAGTTTTTTTCTAATCTGATTTATGGTTCTTTGGATCAATATATCAAAGGTATCTAAGACAGAAACCCATCCAACGTTGGATGGATTGCAACATAGAGTCATGCTTGCAAATTTGTTGCACCTGGGATGACTTCATTCATAGGAAAGTTCTGAAGATTGGTTGAAGTTACGGGTGAGGTTAGAGATTGTACCATCTTACAACTACCCTATTAAAAAATCGCTATTAAATTACCTAGGTATTATATCACTAATGCCCAAAAGGAAATATGGCATATTCAATACCTGAAGAGTGCAGGACTGTTGACCTGTGACAAGGTGCTGATATGATGTGTTTAACCACATTGCCTCTCAAATATCATGACCATCTGCACTCACTCCACACACTTTTTTCTGACCCCCTGCTTTGTAAACAAAAGACCAGACCAGACCAGACCCCTGCTTGCCTTGCACTTGCATGGAGTTTTACTCATCCATCTGTGTCATTTTAGGAATTTGATAGCCCCTAATGGTTAGGGTACACAACTGTAACCTCAGCTGAACTAGTATATACAGAGACACCTTTGACAAATTTCTTGTCAGGGTTCTTACTTTGCATTCTTGCTTTGTTTTTATTAAAATGCAAGACATGGGTTGTAAGTGCCGGTCTAGGATACTAATGATCTAAAGAAAACTAGGCATCGATTGTTAATTTAGCGGTCGTGTTAGGGCTTTGACTTCAAGCAGTTACATTCTTGATACTGTCCAGCATGCTTTACTGGGAAGGAGTTTCACTGAAAAGGACAAGTGAAGCTTGTCCTACAACTCTTGAGAAGTCAACAAAAATGGGGCTGGGTGTTACAGTTTCACATGGACATCGTTATACTTCTGCTTATGATAAAAGATTAGCAATTATTGCTTAACAGATTCGTATTGAATGTAATTGTTTAACAGTTTTGTGTAACAGTTTAATTTTCGATTTATAAGAAATAGATATTTTCACTTTGATTATATTTGACATTTTCATGTGTTTATATTTGAAACATACTTTATTTTATAATGCAACCACTGTTTTGCTGTCTGAAATTACCACAAATTAGTATTTTGACACGGTTTGCATTGTAAAAACTATATTGTAAACAATATATAATGAATGGTTAGACCTGACAATATGTTAGACATGTTAAAAACAATATTGATTATTCAGAGTGCAAACTGTCTTTTTAGAAACAATGTTTTGTTATTAATTTACATTGTATACTGTATATATAATTTTGTAAAATAAACAAGCAGATAAATATATCCTTAAATATGACTATTCATAGTAACCCAGGTTTTTGTTTGTGCAATTCTTGGAAATTCAATTGAAAGTGCACTTTGATTGGTCACATAGTCAAGCATGTGGTGAACATACCACAGGCATTTGAGCAGGCCAGACGAAATTAGATATAGTTAATAGTGCAGGTGTTAGATTGGAACTGCAAGTATATACTGCAGAGTGATTAATCACTACCGGTCATATTGCGAAAAAACATACTACAAAGATATGATTAATCATTCATCATTTACAGTAATTAAAGGGTAAATTATCCCAATTAACATTGCATTAAAGTTGGCACATTAGAACTTCTAAAGAAATAGCTCCTAATTTGTGTTTAAACATCTTAATTGCACACTGTTTCCGCTAATTTGTTATAGTGTTTTTATATCCAGCATGTAATGGATCTGCTCATTTAATTTGGAATATAGGTTTATAATGAATATGGCTTTATTAATGTTTAGTAAAGATTTGAAGATGAAGAACAATTAAAGGAGTTTGTTCCTACATATTAGTTGCCATTTGAATATTGAGTAAAATGGTAAAAGTATTAGTTTAACATATTGCAGTCATCTGCAGTGGTGACACTGAAAATCTTTTAAACTTTAAACAATAAGTCATAAATTGTAACACATAATATCTGGATACTATTAGATGAGTTCACCATAGTAAGAGAAGCCAGCTTAAAGTCAACTATTTTGATATCAGAATGCACATTTAGCTACAATTCCTTTAGCTCTGCACTTGCCGTGACATTCTTCTGTCATGGTTAATAGACCCCACTCTGACATGACCCAGCCATAAGTACAAACGAAGTGCAGCTTACTATATCAGTCATTCCCTTATTATGCCTGTCATAATCAGTCATTTGTAAGCATTTAGTGTATTTGCTGAACTCTCTTCTGCCTTTTTCTCTTTACCAGAAGTCTCACATTTGACCCCAAAGGAATGTTCTCATGGCTGTTGTGTTTGATTCATTCAAGTGCATACAAGTACATTCAAGTTCCTTTAAAATCAATATTCTCTTAGCATTTTAAAAGAAATTGGACTAGATAAATGAGCTGCCATTGCCATTTTCTAATGTACTTGCTTAAATGGTTATGTAACTTTCTATGAATTGCACACAGTCAAGCCTAAGCCTGCTCTGTCTGTCCCTTTCACATCTGACAGCCATATAGTTGACATAAAACTTCAACTGGCAGAAATTTGGGCATCAATGATATGATCACTGATGTTTGATCCAGTTTTTGTTTGCTTAGCTCCTTCCAAAGAACATTCTGATTTTGGTTTTCATCT
Source organism: Parotocinclus cesarpintoi (assembly GCA_034780495.1). Lineage (NCBI taxonomy): Eukaryota > Metazoa > Chordata > Actinopteri > Siluriformes > Loricariidae > Parotocinclus > Parotocinclus cesarpintoi. The sequence goes on along the minus strand of JAUZSV010000460.1, from coordinate 3,184 downwards.
GTGTGTGCATTAAGCATCTGTCTCTGGTTTTGTGAGCAGCTGGGATTTTTAGGGAAATAATTATATACAAAATTTCATTTGGTAACAAAATTTAGTTATAAGTTTTCACTGCTTAATACACACATATGGTTCAGTGAATGTGTACAACATCAGCTTATTAGTAGTTCATCAGTGATTATAGAGTTGGTCACAGAGTTGCAGTTAGTTTCCTTACATTTTTGTCCAGGGGGTTACCTCACCACATGTATAGTCCAGCAGTGTAGGTTTTCAGGTATCTGTCTAAACTTCAGATGGGTCTGCTTGCAACCTTGATTTGTATTCACCTCATAGTTTGCCACAGGCAATTTTGTTTCGCAGTCTCAGTGCTGCTTAGGGTGGGTTTGGGTCCTGGGTTGTCTCATCCCAAGGTCAGTGGTGGTCCATTACAGTTTAAGGCTATTTTATTACATATTGTTATGACACCACATATATTTCTTTTTACTGTGTTTTATCAAAACGCCTGATACTAAGTATAACATACACTAATCGACACATCAGGAGCATATAAGTTATGACAATAAATAAGAAGTAGATTCGGCAAATGCAACATGCTGGGGTTTAAATACACTAGCCCACCAGTGGGCATTCTTACCAGATCTAGGCTCCACATGTAGACATGACAGTTGAAAGTTATCCTGGCACTGCTTATGCTCTATTATGTCGAAAAGGTGACAGAGAAACCACAGCGATTGACAACAAGTGCAATAGAGAGGAAAATAGAAATTGCTATGTCTAATTTCTCTGTTCCTTTTAAACTGTCCTTGTTAAATCTGAACAGTGAAGAACATACATATTTGATACACTTCTGTTTTTGCAATTTACGTTTTCCCACCTTAAGAGAGGTCTGTAATTTTTGGTTTAGGTACACTTCAACTGTGAGAGACATAATAAGTATTTGAAACAACAGAAAAAACACTTAATATTCGGTACAGAAACCTTTGGTTGCAGTTACAAAGATCAGACCTTTCCTGTAGTTCTTGACCGAGTTTGCACACAGTGCAGCAGGGATTTTGGAACACTCTTCCATCCATTCAGATCTTCTCCAGATCTTTCAAGTTTCGAGGATGTCGCTGGGCAACATAACTTTCAGCTCTCGCCAAAGATTTTCTATTGGGTTTAGGTTTGGTGACTGGAGAAAAGGCACCCCCAAAGTATGATGTTTCCACCCCAATGCTTTATAGTTGGGACGGTGTTCATTCTTCTTTTTCCTCCAAACACGGTGAGTGGAGTTAATACCAAAAAGCTCTATTTTGGTCTCATCTGACCACATGACATTCTCCCATACATCTTCTGGATCATGGTCATTGGTGAACTACAAACAGGCCTGGACATATGCTTGCGTGAGCAGGGTGACCCTGCATGCCCTGCAGAATTGGAATCCTTGATAGCATAGTGTGTTAGTAATGGATATCTTTTAGACTGTGGTCCCAGCTCTCTTCAGGTCATTGACCAGGTCCTCCCGTGCAGTTCTGGGCTGATTCCTGACCTTTTTCAGAAGTAGCCTTACCCCACAAGATGAGATGTACAGGTCTACAATTTTGTCTATGGTGGAGATGTTGAAGTGTGATTGATTGAATGCTTAGACAGGTGTCTTTTATTCAGGTAACAAATTCAAACAGGTGCAATTAATACAGGTAATGAGTGCAGAATAAAAGCGCTTGAGAAACTGACAGGTGAGAGTCAGAATTCTTACTGGTTGGTAGGTGATCAAATACTTATCCTAAAAATCAAATTAAAAATCATACAATGATTTTATGGATTGTTTTTTAGATTCCATCTCTCATCGTCGAAGTGTACCTACGATCAAAATTACAGACCTTTTCATTCTTTTGTATCAAAAACCTATTTTCCTCTCTTTATATATCTGATATAAAAAATATTTTTTAATAATAACTGCATTAACATGAGGCATTACCTGTATCTGTAGAAACATTTGCTTGTTGTATTAAATAGAGATTGTGATTAATTTAAGAGTCTGTATTACTCTGTGCTGTCAATACATTGCTCACCTAGTGCAGTGCCTCCCTGATTGATGGATGATCATAAACAAAGCATCTCTCGATGTCTCTTACTTTTTTAGCAGCTCCTGCTCTGTCATGCTTGAGCAGTCAATAACAATTGGTTGCTTGTCCTGAGATGCGAGTTTGCTCAGGTGTCTGGCTGTGTATTCAAGTGTCTCTGTATAGCAAACTGAAATGGTATTCCCATTTGTTTCAGAATCCAAAGGTTCAAACTTTTAAGGTTCAATATTTTAATTGTACCCTTTAACACTCATAACTACAGGAACCAATGTACAAATGTGTGTAATCATGTGCAATCATGAACATATGTAAGTCTTCTTATGTCGTAGTGAGTCTCCTATGAACCTGCATTTCACTCATGCTTTATGTGTACAAGGTCTCTTGAAGACTGTAATCTAAAGAAATAACACAGTCAAATAAATATGTTTCTTTTATGCCTGTGGCCTAGGTATATGTTGTTAATTCCTGGCAAGCTTTGAGAGCTGTACATATGGCCCTGATTCATTCTACGCAAGCTGCAGCTTTGTGATGCCATAAGTGTTACAGGAAGAGAGAGACGAGTGGCAGGATGGCTTGTAGTGTCATCTAATTCATTGCAGACAGAAAAAGAAAAGTTATATATATATACAGAAAAAGAAAAGTTATATATATATATATACTAGGCTATATTGGCTGTAAGTGATAAAACAGTCCTAAAAGTAGAAACCGAGAACCCAGTTGTACAAATGAGATACAATTATTATACTTTTTTTGTAGTTTTTGTTATTTATCCCAATCAATGGGTAATCTGTTGTACTTAAAACACAGATATCTATCAAAATCTGATCTTCAAAACATGATATTTCAGAATAAGGATATTTCTGAGAATGTCAGAAAGAGTGTTCTTGTTACAAAAAAATACTAAAGTGTGGACCCCACCAATTGCCAGTCAACCAGATGGTATACAAATGGAAGAAATCCAAGACCATTGATACAAGAAAAATCACATAAGTAATGCATGTAATATTCTGTGGTATCTCAGTGGACTCTGAGGGTGACCACTAAGCAACTTTTGACTCTTTCACTTTGGCTAATTACGAAATGTTCATAAGTCCACCACCAGTCAGGACATTTGCCTTTTAAGA
>JAUZSV010000453.1:0-10192 GCA_034780495.1 Parotocinclus cesarpintoi | reverse complement strand
GAATACTCACCAAAAACGAGAAGTAAGACTAGAACATCGGCCGCCTGAGTCACTACTTGCCGACATGACAAGTTTTTATCTGCCGTGTTGTGTTCGCTGTTTGTGAAAGTTTCATTATATATTTATAATAATAATTTACTTATAATTTACTTATAATAATAATTTATTTTAGCCCTACGATGCCACCCAAACATTCGGCAAGTTCTACAGCTAAGATAATGTATAAATACTTAAATAAATATAGCGTCTCTACTTAGTGGATTTATGTTTATCACGGGTGGTTCTGGACATAACCCCCACCATAAACAAGGGAACACTGTATATATCTTATTGAATTCATTTTAATTTGATAAGATCTTGTCCCCCTCAAACAAATGGCAAAACAGGGACTAAAAGAGGCCATCTCTGGGCTACCTCTGCATAACAAATATCCAATTAGCACCATGCTTGAGAATACAAGAAAGAGCGGGGGTTGGGGGTGGCCATCTACATCCTCGGCTATCAAACACACATGTATATACACACTTGTTCATATTACATGCTGGGTTTGTAATCAGAAATCCCAGTTTGCTGATACTGGGTTTGCTGTGGATGTGTATGAGTGCATTTTTATGCTTTTGTTATTTCTCCTCATGGTGTTATTCACACTTCACGGAAATAGAATGGATGACAATCGCGTCATATAATGTCGTAACTGAGCCAAGTGTTACCTATTTATGAGAAATATGAGAGGAAACTAGATGAGATTACATAATATGTATAGTGACTCAGATACAGAAGGGACTAATATGATGTTTTCTCATACACAGATAGTTGTGTCAGCAGCAAATTAAAGGTTTGGAACTGATAAAAGCATAGATAGAAAGCACTCATGTGTAATAGTGAGTTAACCGCTCTCCGAATGAGAGAGTAACACAGGGGAATAATTGTTTATGCTCATGTTAGCTCTCCCAAAGGAGGCTCTGCCTTTGCTGTCTAGTGAGATTTGACTTCAAGAGGACATGCAAAACAACACAAGCAGGCTCTCTGTCCTGCTACTTAACGTAGTAATTATAGCTTGGTTGCTTTGGTGAGACATGCTATTTGAACTTCCAAATTGGTCCTCAAGCCTGATTTTGCTTCCCTGCTCCGCTCGCAACAGAGGCCAGTAAAATATTAGTTATTCCCTTTGTTCCTCTCAAGTTTGCTCTTCCATAATCAATAATGTATTAGAGGAAATATCACTTTCATGAATTTTATTGAATCTAATCTTACTGGAGAGTGTGCAGTCTAAATTAGTTAGGTAAAGAAATATTATAAAAGGCAAAGCTCACCATCTGAAGGATGTCTTCTATCTTTAGCTGAGCATCATCTTGATCATCTTGAGAAATTGTGCTAGTCAAGAGAGAAACATGAAAGCTAAAACTCTGAAAATGACAACAAGAGATCTTAAGATCTTTAAAGTCTCAAACTAAAACTCTTTGTGAAAACAGAGGGCAATCTTTGTTGTCTTATGAAACATAAAGAGTGACTAGAACACCTGCGATTTGCAGTCCTTTGCTCCCAAGAACCTCCACAGGTTTCATACCATATAAGATATTGTATGAGAGATAATTCCAGGTTGTGCTGAATGTCATTAATGAACATTAAGAGGATAGGCTTTTTCTAGGAAAAATGAAAATTCAGTGCATACTGAACTTCAGACACTGGGCACAAGAGCACAGGAGAATATGCATCCAGTGCATCCCAGTGGTCTTGGTTTCCAAAGAGAGTAACAAGCTTAGCTTCAGTGTGAATTTTAGGAAATACAAAACAGTATCTGAATTAAATTCAATGCTTTTCCCATGCCCTGCATTGATGAACCACTCAGTTGATTAAGTGCACTTCTTTTTGTATGAAGAAGAGATGCATGATGTTTGTTAAATTGCTCAAAATGCAGCCAGCTAGCTTTTCACCAAAGCAGCAATTTGGGAAATGTATAATCCCATATCAGAAAAAGTTGGAATGGTATAGAAAATGCAATTTAATTTGTATTTAATTAATTGCAATTTAATTATAATTATGTGTGTTGCTGTAGCAACACATATATTGTTATCCGATTTTTTATTATTCAAGCAATTTTCGGTCAGTATCTCCTCCTAGAGCTTTCGACATATCGACACGGGACAAACGTCGAAACGTCCGGGATGTTCAGGAGAAGTGTGCTTGTTTATAGCTAAGAGATATCTTGAACCGTGCACCCGGTGCCCCCGATTTTCTGGCACAAAAATCCCATAGGCAATGAATAGGGCTGTTTTTAAACTGCTGTAGCTCGGTCAATTTTTAAGCTATAAACACAAAAACCGGACCAGTCGGACCCGGCTATGATGTCACCGGCAAAGTTCATTTTCAAAGTGATCGGAAGCTCCGTTTACTTTTTATTACTCCTTAAAAAATCTTCCCATTTATTTTGAATGGCCCCACTCTAGTGATGTCAAAACCGGGTCTCGGGCCTACGCCCGACCACAAGCTCCCAGGACTCGGACCCGCACCTGATCAAAGCCCACCGTGCCTCGAACCTAGGCTCGACCAGAATCGGCCGGGTCTCAGACTTGCCCAGGTCAGAACCAATGGCACCGATGCAACACACATCCTCAGTTCCTCCGGGAGCTGCATTTTCTAGTTTAATACTGCTAATCTCCATTACCGTGCAACATCTGTAATATCTAGGTATCCTGCAATGTGTGTACCTAACATGTATATGTTTTTGTAATTGTATATAGAACAAATCCCCTGCAACATTTTGCACCTTTTTTTTAAATACATAGTTTTATATATAGTGTGTTATATTTCACGTACGTTTTGCCCTGCAAAGGAAGTGGCTTTAATCTCATTGTACATGTGTATAGCGACAATAAAGGCATTCTATTTTATTCTATTCTATGGGAGACAAAACAAAAACACAAATCATTGTAAATACCTTCAATCAGTGGCAGTTTCGCCTGCTAAATGTGTTGAAATTTTGGACCTTTGGGTCAATGAAAGAGAATTTAAATAAAATAATCTGACAAACTATGCCACCTCAAGAGTCCACACGTCATCCAAATGGAAGAGTCTTGGCCTTTATTGCAAAAATGTCAATGCACAGTACCGTACACTGCAATACAATCAACAGTATTGATCGCTTGAGTACAGTGATCTGAAGGAATTGACAGACATGCCATGCGTGTTTTGTGTAATACGTAATCACGTGATGGATTTGGTAAATCTTTGTCGCTCTTTGTGTTCACTCTTAGGAAGCATTAAGAGCTTTCACGTCATGTCACTCTGCCCATGTGCATTAGCTTGACAGACAGTAGCGCACTGGGGCGGGTGAGGAGGGAGCATGTAGGTGGGTGTTTCTGAGGAGGTTAAGGGGGAAAAGTGCAAGGCCTCAGGGTCATTAATCACGGCCTCTGACACGTTAAGGCAGGGGCCGAGGCCCCCCTGTGAATACAGCTGGGCCACACTGCTGGCACAGGAGACTCATAGCTCACGAGCTTCTGTTCCTCAAGCTTCCTTTTATTTTTTTTGCTCATTCGAAGACCATTCACTCTTTCATTCAGCCGTCCATCCGTCTGCATCGGTCTGTTTAAACCTTAACGCCATCCATTCAGTCAGCCATCCATCCCCTGATCACCCCTAAATCAACTTAAAAGGGTATTCTCCCTCTTGTCCTTCCTCAGCACTCGACCTTAGAGAGCCAGAATTCCCCATTCCAGGGGCACTTCGGGGAAGCACACCATTCTCAACGTCAGACTTTCTCATTCACCTTCCATTCATCTTCCTTTATTTCCTTACTTGTCTTCTACGTGTAAGTTCTTCCAGATGAGCTCGGACTGATTCGAGATTTACTGACCCCGGGGATTGGTTTTGAACCGAACTCTTTTTGGATCGCTCCGTGCATTTCGTGCAAGTCCTGGTGAGACGGAATGAGAAGTTTCTCAACATTTGGGAGGATTTCAAAAGGCGATTTCATAGCGGCAGGTCCTCAGTTGTCATCTCAATCTTCTGCACGGAATAAATCCTCTCGTGTGGTGGCCTTGCTTGCTCATAGCTTTGGAGATATTGGTTTCTCTGTTTCCTGTCATAAAGTATATCTTACTTTTATCCAAAAGTCATATCCAACCTTCATTAATACGCTAGTTCTTGCCAGGGGAACCGTTTTTACATCTGACAAAGAGCACTGGGGTTGATCCGAAGTTGTTTTGCACTCGCTTTGGCATCTAACTGACTTACCAGTTTATCTTAGCAGCAGTAATTATTCCTGCGGAACATGTTAATAGGTGACCTAGGAGTCAGTACGGGAAGGAATGCAGGAGGTTTCAAAGTGGAGCCTTTCAACACACACTGTACCACTAAAAAGTGTGTGTAATTCCTATTTCTGGTCCTTCTCCTTTCCCCCGTTCATTCTCCACTGCAAGCTTTTCCACAGCCTGATCGAATCAGACACCTTCATTTGTACAGCGTTTGAGGTCAAAAGGCTGGAGGAACCCAAGAGAGAAGAAAAGGGGCGGTGATGTAAGATTTTTACTGTTAGTTCGAGGGGTACTTTTGTAATGTAATATTACATTACATTATAATCGATTGCCTGTAAATACAGTCTTAAAAATGAACATCAGAGACAACACATACAAATGCTCAAAAAAACATGGTCATGGAAACCACTGTCGCTCCAGGGAGAGTACCTAAGCAAAGTGGACATTAACCGAATGGCTCAACATCAAACCGTTTTAATTAACGTAGGTGATGACAGAGAAAATTCACATTTTCTCACTTGTAATGAGCCGAAATTTCACCAAGGGCAAATACACACCTCGGTTTGTTCTCTCTCTCTCTCTCTCTCTCTCTCTCTCTCTTTCTTGCTCAGTGGCTTGGTTCTATTCTGTTATTTTACCGCAGTGTGCTCAGACCCCACCTTCCTGCTGTTCAAACCACAGCAGTGCCACACACACAGGGCCTGCCATAAATCAATGGACAGGATCGTGTCTGCCAGTCAGACTAAACAAGAGCATTTGTGCTGCTTTGCACTCGGCCATTAATCATCTTGACAGTTTGAAAAACACATTTCCCCTTTAATGACTGTATTTGGAGAATCACGTCTGCTTCCTCTCTTTGCATTGCCCCTGCTCTCTTTTTCTGTGAAAGGAGCTATTTTCTTACCAAAAAGCTACAGAGAGAAAGCGAGAGAGAGAGAGAGTTTTAGAGTGTTATATGGTCTAATATTTGCTGACAGCTAAGCAGATCTTATTATAAGTAAACTTCTCACATTACTTGTAACCGTATTATGTATGGCTTATTTTATTTGACTTGAAACAACACACTAAAACATCCAATATTAAAACTTGTACTTTATGCATTTTACATTCACAAATTCTTGCTTGGGATTTAGTTAGTTGTAGCCTATAAAGGCAGTCTTAATAAACAGTACGAGTTCCGACCGCATTCTCGAGCCTAAAATGTCCATAAACAGTAAGTCCTAAAAAAAGAAAAAAAAATCAGACGTACAGAGCTGTGCGAATTGTTAATGACTTGCAATTTTAAGATCACGTTGACATCCAAATGACTCTGCGCTGGTATAACTCACTGCTGTGGTTCTAATGCAATCACTCATCAGAGCTGAAAAACAATGAAATCACCCCCTCCGTTTCCTCCAAAAAACACAAATGTACGTGCTGTGAACCAGTTGATTGAAGACCAGCCTCCAAACCAGAGGCAGCAGCTCTGGTTTGGGTCAGTGCGAGCATCTGGGCCCGCTTACATCCATAAAAATGGGCTGAATAAACTGTGGAATGTTAGTATGAGACTGTGAGACGAATCAAGGTCTGGTTGGTCAGCCATGATGCTGCCAAAGCACGTTTCTCCTTGAGAGTCTTGTGTGTGACGCATGCGAGCTGACAAGTCAGCGGCGTTCCCTCTGTGCACAGGCAGATCTAAACCAGCTGGGGCCATGCATATTAGAGGTTGGCCGTAATTGCCATTGCCCTTTAGTATGCTGCCGGGGCTTGGCTCGTCTGCAATGTTGCATGTGAGAAGACGGCTAAGGGGGGAAACTGTGGAAGGGGCTGGAATTTACGCAAACGTATACAAGACAGGTTCATTTACTGTAGCTTTGGGGCAGTTGGTTGCGAAAACAGAGTAATAAACTAGGATGGTGCAGTGTCAATGGGTTTACCTGATAATTTTTGGTGTAGTTTTAGCAAGGGTATGAAGCGTGGGCGATTGCTAGCGGTACGTTCCATTTTTGCCTCTTTTTTGAGAGCGAGTGGGAGCACTTCTCCTTTTGATGGACTCACAGCTTTGTTCCAGCATGGACAACGTCTCTAAGTATGTCCTCACACACACGTATGGCCACTTTAAAGACATGAGAGGGAAGCAAAACCACAGGTCGTCCAGGGGAATGTCTGTTAATATCGTAACCCACTGAGAAGAAAAACAGACATGGGCTTTGAGCTGCTCTACTGCATAGATGGGTTGATATGAGACTTTGAGGACACCGTGACATATTGGTTTGATCCTTTGAGGCAACAGACGAGGACTGTGCAGCTCTCAGAAGAGAGTAAGATATGGCAGAGACTCGCAGGGTGATGGAACAGTCACTGCAAACCCAGTCATCGTTAATCACCAGCGCTTGTCAGTTGTCCACCCACTGGTGGCTTCCACCACCATCACTTCTAATTTACCTTTACTGTGGGGGAAGGGCATTCAGTGAGGACTGTGGATTCTGTGTGTGTGTGTGTGTGTGTGTGTGTGTGTGTGTGTGTGTGTGTGTGTGTACTGTCCATATCTGAGCAGTATGGGTGCTTGTTATGTTATGATAGTGTTTTTTGTTAGATGGTGACTGAATAAGGATGTGTTAGAAAGGCAGCAGTATGCAAAAGAGCATCTCTGAAAGCTCAACTTGTCAAACCTTGAAGCAAATGGGCCACTGCAGACCACCTGGGGTGCACCTTCTGTCAGTTAAGTACAAGCAACAAGGCTGCAATTCACACGGACTCACCAAAAAAAACGTTTGGCTGGTCTGAGAAGTCATGATGGCACCACAGAAGCATGGATCCGTCCTGTCTTGCATCAGTGTTTCATGCTGGTGCTGTAATGGCGTGGGGAATATTTTCTCGGGTCACATTGGACCAGTTGTGCATCGGTTCCCAGTCCAATAGAGCATCTTTGGGATTCGCATCATGGATATGCAGTGGACAAATGTGCATAGGATGATTCCATCATGTCAATATGAATCCAAATCTGTTTCCAGTGAGGTTTTGAATCTGGAAAAGAAGAATTAAGGCATTTCTGACGCCTAAATGGAGTGTATCTAATAAAGTGGTTGATGAATAAATATTAAAGATAGGATACTGGTGTGTCATCCAAGGTATGTTTATGCCTGCGCCCTATGTTCTCCAGGATATATTCATATGGTACTCTTAAACGATAATAAATATATAAAACATGCCTATAAAATATCGTGACAGATTCATTGACTTTCCATTCCCTCTTAATAAAGTGGTGGTTTACAAACGTCAAGGTGGTGGAGTTTGACATGTATTAGGTTAATTCATTACACTAAATCTGTCCGATTTGTGCATGTATGACCAGTTAAATAAACCGAATAAGCAAACACAGGGTGTCAGTTCAACATCAAATTTCAAGAAACAAGTTAGAACAATAGAGCTTTTTTACACAATCACGCATGCACACGCTTTAATTTGTTGTGAATCTTTTTTATTGGCCTGTTTAGGTCTGGCCCAATAATGGATGGCCATGGTCACTCGGTGCTCACTTGGAGAATGTGTGTTCGTACCTAACACTGAGATTATATTAGACAGGCAGGCCCCACAGACACACACTTTTCCATCATGTCTGTCTGCGCTGGACCTGCAGTGATGTATCTCTCCTCGGTGTGAGCAGCAGGGATGACAGAAATAGAGTGTGGGTGTTGACTCCTGCCATGCCTGGTAGCTGGGAAGGAGAGATAGATGGACAGAGTGATTGATGAGAAGCGAAGGAGGAAGAAAGGGAAGATGGATCAGATGACAACGTGATGGACGAGGTACAGCAAAATGGAAAGCAGCGCCACCATTTATCTTTCCCTCGAGAGAGGACCTCTGCTCCGGAAATTTTATCTACCGCACCTATTTATTCATTTACCACACAAAGCCGTGTCATGTTAGCTCGCATTCGTTCTGTTAACCTGGCATTACCTAAACGACAGCTTATCATGACTTGCGCCCAAGCTGCATGTAAACGGAGGTAAAGGAGAAATAAGAGTGATAGCAGGATGATAGAAATGCCGTCGTGGGTGCTTTATGACCTTTTTACGCCACTCTCAGCTCACTCTGAGGGTGTTGGTTAACAATCGTGACAGGTTAATCATTTGCATTAAAGGAAAGAGAGACAACACGGTTCACTCAGGTGCAGCCAAGCGTTGCCTTACTATGCATCACAAATAGCGATTTGCAGAATGTCTAGAAACAGCAAGCAAGGCGCGTCATCTACAATTACCTGCCCAAACCCGATGAATACACTTCTGCTTCTTTTCCCTGAAGCAGGATCGGTGGTTCAGGCTTTGCGCCAACGACATGAGATAAGAAGCTCCTACCTGAGTGGTCTCAGGGCAGTTTGGAAAAGAATGTACCGTAACCAGATTCGAAGCCTTGACGGGCTGCACTGTAACCTTGTAAGGTAGCTGCCAGTGTGTCGATGGTGGCACCCAGATATCATGCCAACAGGCCCTGCTTCATTTCTCTACAAGAAGATTTCTGTCACCCAGTCTGGCAGCGTTCAAGAAAAGGACTGAGCAAAAGTTTTAGGCCACCGTTAGATCAGATAGGACATTGTTTTAGTATTAAGACACTGAAATCTGACCATGCAGCTTCTACAAAGGATGCCAACGTGACCCTTCTACATTATTTCTACTCTACTTCTCCTTTACATCTGCTCATTTCCCCCCCTGTCATTTGACGCCTGTTTTTGCGTTCCAAAATCATATTCCTTGGCCGTCCCGACCCAAGCAGCAAACCCGACCCACACTGGAATCTGAAGTCACAAATGATCAGCAGTTGATGAAGAAGCTGAGAAACTAATAGACATGAACATGCTTGGGCAGAAATAGTTCCCTTCAGGAGCCAGAAAGGCCAGACGTCTTCCTTTGGGGAACACCAACTTTAATCTGTTAATTATAGAAGTGTGATTCATAGTAACGAAATGAGTCAGTGTAATTAAATTTAATTGAACTGTCCGCCACATGGCACTCCCGGAGGATTAATTACTGCGCACAAGAGAATATCAGATGAGAAAACATGTAAGGACGGAAACTGCAGTAGCACGACGGGAATGATGAGCTTTAAGGCAAATGTTTGTAAGCCTGTATCTCACATTCGTGACACAGATATGTCAGCTGTCATCTGCTATTACTCTGCACTCACTCAGCAACCGCGAGTAACGAGTAACAGTTCGAAGCTATCGAAAACAGCGCTTGGATACCTGGGTCATCATCACAAGCACTCGAGTGTGTGGGTGGAACAGCAGCACACCTCAGAATACACTTAGGACATGCTGGGAGCATTAAGGAGCAGAGGAATTTCATATACTTTTGTTACGAGATGTGGTGGTTTTTGGTAGGACCCAAGGTACGACGTATAATAATAATGGGGAAATGATATAGTAGAACTAAAAGGGCTCCTGAACACAAAAAAACCAAAAGGATGAAATGGGCTGGGAGCAACGCGCGAACTAATAGCGAGAGCCATCGGGGCAGTCGTGAGAGAGCACGACTTGGGACGTCTCCCAAGTGGGGAGGCACAGACGTAGTCCAAACGCCAGAGGGCGAGTGTGAGCTCGGGCCGGGGTGCGTATAATTCAAACGCGCAGCCGGGTGGCCACTCTAGCCGGAGCGTGTCTTAGATCGAGAGGGCGACTAGAGTGAGGCTCAAGAAAGCGTAGAGGGCGCCGAGGCGCCAGAAAACAAGTATTTACTAGGGTGCACAAGATCACTAAAGGCACCAAAGCGCCAGGGGGCGAGCGTGAGCTCGGGCGCCAGTGTGGCGAGAGTAAGCCGAGCCCGGGACGCGTCCCATTCAGGACGGGCAGCCGGCTGGAGTGAGGCTCGTTGGGTGCCGACGACGGAGGAGCGTACAAGTACGGGACGGGAGACCCTCAAAGTGGCCTTTGAATTACCTCGGGGGTTCCCCCCGTACAC
>JAUZSV010000451.1:49554-63135 GCA_034780495.1 Parotocinclus cesarpintoi | reverse complement strand
TTAAGGGCCTTGCTCAGGGACCCGACTGTGGCAGTTTGGAAGTGGTAGGATTTGATCCCTGAATCTTCAGGTCCGTCGTCCAGTATTTTATCCACTAGGCTACCACGGTCCCACAAACAAGGAACGGGATTGTTTAACACGACTCTCTTAAGCTGATGTTTTATATGTTCCGTTTTTTATTACCTTCATCTTTCAGTATTGTTTCAATAAAGACCAAATGCCATGAGGTCCTAGATGAAATGCAAAAGGGTTTGTTAAGGTTAAAATGAATTAATGGAAACTGTTTGACTACCACTTCATTATTACCACATTAACTTGACTTGAAGATTTAGACCTGAGTCCTGTGTGTGTGTGTGTGTGTGTGTGTGTGTGTGTGTGTGTAGTTCTTTTTAAGAATACTCTTGTCGCCTGTCTGGGTCTCTCTAAATTAATCAGAGTATCAGTCATGACGCAATCCAAACGAAACCATCTTACACGAGTGTTGGCTTTAAAGTTTCATAGCCATCTGTACAACAGCCTGTCTGTCCTATCAGACGTGCCCTGAATGCACTTTCATGATAATGACCAAGTCACGTTGTTCGTTACTTACCTATGAGGTAATCACTGGCTTTTTTAGCCATGGAAGAGATTTGGGAAACATTTAAAAGGACTTAATGAAAGGTTTAGTGAGTTTGTACCGCTCACGTTTTACATTTAGGCTGTGTCTATTTACAAAAGTGTGTTACTATATTTTTCTTTCTTTCTTCCTAAGATGCACGTCGTTTTAAACGTTAAGCTGTTCTATTGGATTAATGTCACACCTCTAATAATGGGATACCTTTGTATTCCTGCAGTTAAAGAGTTAAGTTGGTACTGGAATTAAAGTCTTTTCGGGGTTGAGCCGACTAAAACCTTGAACATCCCATTTGGAGCAGAGGCTGGATGGTTCCCATACAAATTGCCACTGACTATGCAATGGTGGAAAAGGCAATAAACCTCAATAACTCCATGTTTACAACGGATAACGACGTAACTCGGAATCGAATATCCACCATGATCTTTAAGAGTGATTGCAGTACTCTTGCTTTAAATGTATGTTTTAAAATATACTTTTCTTAACCAAAGTTAAGTGTATAGTATAACGCGTCCTGCTATTGCCTCAGTTGCTGTTAGAATAAAATCTGATTGGCATTTTGTGCAGTGGGACCAAAAGTCTGAGACCACTATTGAAAAAGCTTCTGTTAAGCATTAAACATATTGGATACAATTTTTTTTTCATAAATCTGGTTGAACAATCTGAGTTAAAAGTGGTTCAACAAAATATTTCAGCTAAATATGATCATTAATTTGTATTTGGTATGTTCCTCTATTGACAGCGTGCTCTGGCATGGACAGTTCTGATGATCCACATCATCCCAGCATGATTCCACAACATTCCAAAGAGCATCTTGTGATATTACTATATGCTTGGCTTGCTCTGCCTTTGAGTGTCCCCAAAATGTGCATGGGGTTTTTACGTTCTGGGAACACGTTAAATACATCTGAATAAATTCTATTTTTTATTTATCTATTTTAGAAAAGCTTCAACGTACGGTATTTATACGATTTGTTACAAAACATATTGTATTATATTGGAGAAAATGCAAAAATAGAAGCATGTTCACGAGTGGTTATTCCCATTGCATGTAATAAATACCTAGAGAGGAAAACGTCTGAGAATCGTGTTGGATAAACGGCTGATAAGATATTAAAGCCAGATCTAATATGTGAGCTCTAACAGTGCAGCAGGACAGTGGACCAGGATGTCCAGAATACAAAGTCTGATGGGTTCTTGAGGAAGGCCCAAAGCCCTAAACCCTCATCTGCTCGGACTGTGTCAACTGTAAGGTAAACCTGTCAAAGCTAAATGACTAAATATGCAGTTTTCTAATAGCTCCATGATACAAAATAAATATAACAGCAAACAAACCAAAGCAAACCAGCTTTAGAAGAAAGAATTAGCTCCTCCAAACATTAAAAGATCTCCAGGCTTCCATTTTCCCAGCCATTCTGCAGGCACCCAGAGAGGGGCCAAAAATATGTCCCTTCTGTCTCCACGCTCATCTCTCATCTGGTCTTTTTTTTTTTGTCTCCAGCCGAACTCAAGACATGAAAATTTGTAACACCCGTGAAAGCCCTCCAGTGCGAGCCCACCTTTGCGCGTGTCAAATCGAATCTCTACACAGGCGCCTAACTGCACGCGCCCGTCTCCACGCCATATAACACACCGCGTGCGCCGGCCGGCAGTGCGAGATGACGGATTACCGAATTAGACGAATAATGACACCTGACACTTGTGTTACCGCTCCCTGAGCTCCTACCGGCAGCGCTAAATAAAGAGCAGAAGATGGAGAAATACCCGGGCGCACTTGGAGGGAAATGGAGAGCAAGGTGGAGAAGAGAATGGGGATCGCGCACGTGCAGAGTGTGGAGAGAGGACAGAAAAGGCATGGATAAAATCAGACAGAAACAAAACAAGAAAAAAAGTCTGGGTGATAAAAAATGAAACACTGATTTCCGGAACTAAATGAAAAGTTGGTCAAATAATGGGGATTTTTTTTTTCCATGTCAGATTTAGAACATTTAGAAAGACTGGTATTCACCAAAGTGTGTTTATGCAAAACACCCCATATCTTATGGTTAAACCCCATGAGTGTTCAGTTTTAAATGAAATTCGGGCGCTGGATGACCTACAATATTCCAAAGTACGGTGATTGAAGTTGGATGCAGTTTGAAGGTTAAGGGTCCTGCTCCAGGGGGAAGCCTGTAGTGCTGGAATTGAACCCTGGATCAATAGGTCTATAGGCCAGTTACTGTACCTTAACTGCTTTACCAGCACAGTCCATTCCACAACCATAGCCTACACCACATCCTCTCTAAAACATACTGAAATCCCTCTCGAGCTCCAGTTAAAAGATGGAATATAAACAGTTTGTTCTAAAATGGGTCTGCAATGAAACTGGGTATATTCTAAGCACCTCAAAATGTAATATATATAATATAAAATAGAATTCTGCTTAATATCATATTTTTTAGACATGTCAAACAGTGCCGGGCTACAACCCGTGATCATTTTACTTTCTAACCTGGTATTGTGTTGTGTTTTGCGTTACTTAGTTGTCTAAAATGACAACGCAGTGAACTGGGATTTGTCTATCTTTATTTTGCTCTCTAGAAAAGATTATACTGATTTTTATTCTACTGTGCCATATAGTAAGTAGTTTAAGAGATGTAGCTATATTATTTAAAATAAACAGACTACAATTTAAACCGCCTTAAATATTCTGCTTTAAAAAGAAAATAACAAAAGATGGTTTTGTGGTTGATGGGAATATTTTGGCAGCAATATTCGGTCACGGTCGCATATTTTTAAGAAGGTATCCTAAAATATTTCGAATACAAATTGAGGCAAATGAAAAAGATGGCTTTAAAATGATTAAAACAACACCAAACCGGTGTCCGAGGTTAAGGAACGTGTTTACTGAAACGTTTAAACACAAACGAAAATCTCTTAATTTAAGATCCAAAGTGTTCACGTTTAAACATGTAAAATCGCACGTATAAAGAAAATGTATTCCTGCAAACGTGGATCTGCTGCCAATTTTTGTTTCGAACAGCCAATTATTTATAAGGTCATACGTTTTATTATTATATAACACAATTATTATATTTTATTTCAATCAACTGTAATATACATTTAGTTTCATAAATTGCATGTTAAAAGCACTTCTCTATATCATGAACGACCACTGACCTGTCTTATCACTAATCAATAATATAAAGGATCTTATCTTTAAATCACAGAAGCTGAATGAAGTAAATTCTTTAAAACGGTTGTTTTGTTTAAATTAATGACAACTAGGATGTTGGTAGAATTTTACCATGAGAATGTAGGTTGATTTTACTGGAGTGTAATGTAACGATCTATCATTTTTAGGTGGTTCATCTCACGCTTCCAGTGACCTCAAAGTCACCGCCCACTGTTGGTGAAGGTCTTAAATCATCCAGATCAACGTGAACATGAATTCCAAAAATTCCAAGAATTCCCCTCCATCTGGTTATAAACAGCGTCTGAATTATTATAAACTGTAAATACAAATGAACATGTTTGGTAATGTATATGCTCATATTATGTAATTGTTTTATTCTTTGAAATTGACAAATAAAATGTATTATTATTTTGTCCATGTATGGTCGTTAAAGGTCTTGCTCAAGGGCCCAATGGTGGCAACTTGGTCGAGCCAGGACTTGAACCTTCAATCTTGCAGTCAATGTTCATACCTTAAGTACTGCCTGATCTGCTCTTGAAATATGGTACAGGACGAAAAAAATAACCTACAAAATGGCACTGAAGGATTCATTTCTTAACATCCCAGTATATAGATTCATCGCCCTATGATGGGGGGAACAAAGAACACATGGCCATTCAGGCAGCCTTAGATAAGTGACAATATTACAAATAAGATTCAGAAGATATCACTCCGCCTGAATCGATAGATTTACCAGATCTGTTCACCTAACATCTGGCTTCTAAAACCTTCTCATAAAAAAGTCCATGATCCCACATAACAGTTAACTTCATGCATCACCATCTTGGTCTTAATCTATTTTAAAGTTATTAAACTTTACGCCTAACTGACAGAATAACGACCAAAACAAGCAGATGTCCCCAGTTTCTAAATATAAACTTAGGAAGCAGCCCATTACCCTTCCAGATCTCAACATGGCACATTATGGGTACGTTTGGGTTCTTATTTAAAGCATATCAGTTATACAAACACTCCTCCAGAATCCATGTTACATTATTAAAGCGTGTCTTTTAATATGTTCTGACTTCTACCCGTCCTGCCAGATTTGGCCGTTGTTGGACTTCAAGCATTGACTCTAAGAAACACACATGGATTGCTGAGGGCATCCTTGATCAATGCATACTCCAATAATTTATGCTGAAAGCATAACCACTCTACTCCAAGGTCCTGAGAGAAGTATTATTAATATGGTAGTAAATGCGTTTATATGGGAGAAAAGGCTATTAAAGCATTGAATAAGAAGGGCACTTTAGGGATTATTGTGATATAAATAATTGTGGATCATACTTTGGGATGGTAAATTGTTATTTAAAAAATCAGGCCTTAATAATTCTGCTGTAAAAACCTTTATAATAATTTAGGGTATTGGCAATGGGAAGTACAAATTTCTTACCTAATAGTTTACTATGCTTGACTATTTTAGCTGTTAAAGTCACACATACATTTGGGTGTGACCGTGGCTCGGTGGGTAGCGCTGTCACCTCACAGGGAGAAACTCCTGGATCCTTTCTGTATGGAGTTTGCATGGCCTCCCCATGTCTTTGTGGGTTTACTCCTGTTTTCTCTCACAGTCCAAAGATGTGTTTTGCATTATTTGTTGTATTAGTGTGTGTAATCAGCCTGTCTAGAGTCGGATTAAACTAAAATAAGAAAGTGAAGACAAACATAACAGATATATAAGAAGAGAGATTTTTCGATGGCACATTGACATCTGTATCAAGACAAATTCTTTGTACTTCTTGTATTTGGTGAGTGAAATGGTTCTGGAAATGGTGTTTTAATTATGTTTAAGGTACATTTCCCACTTGATACTCTCCTGTGCTCCATGTGGAACGCTGCAGCACATGGTGTAGGTGTAGTTGGCATGGTCGAGACTTTGATATTTGACCTATAATGTGATGTGTCAAGAGCAGTCCCAGGAGCTCAGCAGTCCCCAGTGCCCTGCCTACAATTTT
The DNA here is from genome assembly GCA_034780495.1 of Parotocinclus cesarpintoi. Classification (NCBI taxonomy): domain Eukaryota; kingdom Metazoa; phylum Chordata; class Actinopteri; order Siluriformes; family Loricariidae; genus Parotocinclus; species Parotocinclus cesarpintoi. The sequence continues at coordinate 57,353 of JAUZSV010000451.1, read as the reverse complement.
CAAACTGATGAGGTTCATGGTTTGCTCGTTCCCCTTTTTGCTACATTGAAATTGCAGTCACCATCAGAATTCAATGCAAATCGTTTTAAGCACAAACCCCTCAAACCCCCCACCAACCCGTGCAACACACAAACAAACAGCCTATAGTAGATTTATAAAATGCTAGCTTGTTAGCATGTGGCTATACTGACATTCAGCATATCTGCAAAAACAGACGGTTTGGTGGTTAATAATAGAAATATATTCAAATACAGCTTGGCTCATTAAACATGTCTGAAAAACTCCCCATCTTACAATATAATGTTATTTTTTTTTATTCTAAAAAAGAATTAAAGAATAAAAAGAGTCCAATTTTAGACCTAGGTTAAGGTTAGGTGTTTGGGTAGAATGAATTAGTGATCATGAAGTTAATGGAAGTACCCAATAATGACAGAAAGTGTGTGTGTGTGTGTGTGTGTTGGGTAAGGGGGGGGGTTAAGCCACACAGAGAGAGAGAGAGAGAGAGAGAGAGAGCAGTAGTACATAGAAAGAGAGAAATATTGACAAAGCCTAGATATACACATACGTCATGTGCCGTGGCCTGTCTGCCTGCTGTATTTTATAGCTACACTTCTTTGCTGGCGGAACAAGGTGACAGCCACTTTCCTTCAACAGAAAATATGGTCCTTCCCTGGCCCACTCCCTCTCTCCTATTACGTGTGTTTTCTGACTCTCTCCCCTCTACATCACTGTCACCTCGTCTTTTTTCCCCTCCCTTTTACTCCGCCGTTTAACTCTCCCATTCCGTTTTTATTGTTTTATTGTATATCTGTTCTCTTGGGACGTTATTGTATCTTGCTTCTTATCTTTAAGTCAATTTTTCTTTTTCTTAACGCTAAGCCTTCTGTTATTTGTGCTCATTATGTCATATGCTTCATTCTGTTTATTTCTATTGTGATTATTATTTCATGTACAGTTACAAAGAGGAAGGTAAATCAAATGACACTATATATTCTACTTGGTTATTTATGTATTTAGGGAAATGATCCAGTGTTACATATCTGTGAGCAAAAACCTTTGCTTTTAGTGTCTGGTGTGATTCCCTAAACATGTTCATAACTGTTGATCAGCCCAGGATATGAGATTGGAGGATTTTTTAGCCCATTCTTCTGTACTAAACAGCTTCCCCTGTGGGATACTGGTGGGTTTTCTCACATGTACACTTTAGGTCAGCATTTCTTCAGGGTAGGGTCAGAACTTTGACTTTCCATTCCCTTTCCCTTTATTGGTAAAACGACTTGTGTGCTTTGGGTTTCTGGCTTGCTGCATTCTCTTAAGATTTAGTTTATAGACAGATAGCCTGAATTTCCCCTTAGCCACACTAGCCCAGATGCAGCAAAACAGGCCCTAACTGTGGTATTATTTCAGCAAAGTTTTACATATGGGATAATGTAAAATGAAATGAAATTTAGAAATGCCTTTGATTTGGCTCACAATATTTTTTTCACAATTCTTTTGGCTTGTTCACACAATCTATAGAAAACTATACATGGGCAGCAGTGTTGGTTTGGAGAGCAGTGACTTTCTCCTTGTAGCCCTTCCATAAACAATACTATTGTTCAGTGCTGGTGGACTCACGAGCATTAACATTATCCAGTGTTAGAGAGATTAGTTGCTTAGGAGTGTCCCTAGATTCCATTGTGACCTGTGAGACTCCCTGTGACCTTTGTTGGCTGACTACTTCTGGGGAGGATAACATTTGGATCTGGATTTGGATTCCCCCATTTAGACACAATTTGCTTGATTGTGAACGTCCAGCCTCGTCAGAGTTCAACAGCTCTTTTACCGAAATTCTCAGAAATGCCTTTTTCTTTGTGCCGTGATAAACTTTCTGGTTGGATCTTTAATTCTGAAATATAACACAGTGCTCACTAACCTTACTGTCATCACCACGATTGAAAACACTTCACTCTAATTTCAGCTTCAAATGAACTGCTAATCCTAGAGGTTCACATATTATTTGCCCGTCACAAATATGTAATATTGGATTACTTTCCTCAACTAACAAAATGAGCATGTATACTATGTTTAGTCTTATTTCTGTTGTTAACTTGTTAGGACTTGAGTGAAAAAAATGATGTATTAGGTCATAATCATGCAGAAATATCTCTATGTACCAATTAATTAAACAGCAAAGAATAATACAACACTAATATAAAGTATAGATAGGTATAGATATAGGTAAGGCTTTTCCCAGTGATTGAGTTGGGATATATATATATATATATATATATATACACAATGGCAGCTGGGGCCAAGCGGCTGACCATAAGCTTGGCCCCCTATGGCTTGGGTCCCCTAAATAAGGAGTGAATTACCTCAAACATGCAAACACACAGTGACAATGTGCATTTATAGAATGTAACTGGCACCTCTAACATAGAGACGGGCCTCAGTCTGGCCAACTCCCTTCAAATGGTCTAGAACCTCCACTGTATACATCAAGATTCTGTATAACTGTGCAGATCAAATGCATATTATTTTGGGACATTTTGATGGTCTACACATGGATTTAAAAGCAAACAACGTTAAGGTTTGGGTTAAGTTTAAATAGAGGTTAATTAATTATTACAGTAGAATGATAAGTATAGTAGAATGGATACTCTCAAACTAGACAAAAAATACTATTTGTGTGTGTGTGTGTGTGTGTGTGTGTGTGTGTTTATTAGGGCCAAATGCCAGTCAAGTCAAAATGTATGTATAGAGTGCTTCATTTATTGATTTATTTCGTACTTTTAGATCATCTTCTAATACCTAGGGCCAGTCCCAAATCAAGCGAGCCAGGGGCGAGCCTAACATTTAGAGAAACTCCCTAAAGTAAGAAACCAAGACTTAAAAAAGGACCCATCGTCCCCCATCCATGTCCCCACAAGGATCGAAGGATCTGACATTTCTGGCATGGTGGGTACATCTTGTTGGTTCCCCCAGGCACAACGGCTTTTTTAATAGAAAAGGAAAAATCAACAGAGTGAAAACATTTGCTTTTGGTTACTGAGGTTAAGATTAGGGTTAGGGATAAGTGTAGGTGTAACATTAATTAGCTTCAGTAATCACAATGTCTATGGGTTGCCCCACAAAGATAGTGAGACATGGTGTGTGTGTGTGTGCGCGCGCTAAGGGGGGTTTCAATCTTCGCATTCAGCTTACATCTGTGTGTTTCTGATCAAAACGGCACCCTCCTGCCGCTAAGTCTAAAATCGTGAGGAGTTTCCCTCACAGCTCATTCATTCTCACTGGTCCGCGCCTCTTCCCTCACACGCTATACCTTTTCCCGCACTGGTTTAGCGCAGCGCTAGCACACAGGGCCCCCGGTGTCGGAATCAATTAGGAGAGACTGGCCGTTCCTTCACGGAGGTAAATATTAAACTGCACAAGGCAGTCAGCAGAGAGTGAGAAAGAGAGTGAAAGAGAATGAGAAAAGAGAGAGAGAGAGAGAAAGAGAGAGAGAGACCCTCCGTCCCTAATCCACCGCATCGATCAGCCGGGGATGAGGGTAATATATTATTTTGACAAGATACGATCCTCCGACGCGCACCACTGTCCCTGCCGATCGATTCCCTTTTCCTCCCTTTTTCTTTTCTCCCTCAGCAAGAGGGACATTGTGCGTGAGCCTCATTTTGGTGTCAGACGAACTCAATGTGTGTGTGTGTGTGTGTGTGTGTGTGGCCACCAGGTTTTTAACCTGCTGTGTGGACCAAATGTTCATATGTCTAGAGGAACAGCTCTTAACCTTAATAAGATATAAGATATTGGTATAAAACTGAATGTGTTTTCATGTAGGTTAGCATTGTTCATGCTAACTAATGTCTGTGTGCGTGTGTGTGTGTGTGTGTGTGTGTGTGTTCTACAGTTACCTTTTGGATACTGATGTTAAGGTTTGGGTTAGATGTACACACAGCACTACTTAGTACTCCAGCTACACACCATGTAACATCCGTCTATATTATAAAGAATTATAATGTCTTATTTACATCTAATTCACATCTGAATGACAGAAAACTAGTACAACCCTTGGGACACCTGTTGACAGAAAATCTCGAGTCTCGAAAGGCAGAAAACCATATGGGAAGTTTTTTTTAGTTTAAGCATTTTAACGATACAAGAATAAGACACGTACAGTGCGTGTGTGAAATGTTTTCTTATTATGTTTTAATTCGTATTATTGTTTAAAATAAAGTGTTAAAGTATCTAAACTACTCTTTGACTATGGTATTGTCCGGTCCTGTTTTATAGAACATAAATGCATACCTGTATGTGGTGTGTGTGGTTAGTCAGTATGTTTCTGTGTCTGTTTTTCTTCTGCTCGTGATGAGATGATACTCTATGAATGAGATGTGCCTTGAAGCTAAGAAATAAGGAGAAGCGTTACGTCTTTGCCCTACACAGGGTCATAACGCTACAGAACTTTATGTTCTATAGGTTTAATATGTGTGTTACAGTTTAGTTTATACTTGTGCTTCCAGCCTTATCTCTGACACATTTACGTACTGTTTGCACACAGTTTTCTTGTGAAAATGCCCATTATATTTAAATGAAAGTATAAAAAAATACCATGTAACTATAGTAATTACAGGTGAACGTCCAATTTGGTGAACGACCTGTATCACAAGGTGCAAAAAAACCCCCAGCACTGCCAAGCTGCCAATGTTGGGCCCTTGAGGAAGGTCCTGAACGCACAACAGTTTGGATTGTACATTTTAAGAGTGAATTTGTAATCAGTTGTGAGTCGCTCTGGATAAGAGGCTCTGCTAAATGACGAAATGTAAATGCCTTACCCTTCTAACGTAAAACGTCAACAAACCTGCCCATGATCTAGAATGAGACACATTACGGTTCACTATGTGGTCTTGTCTTATCTTTGTCCCGCTCCTTTTCTATTCTGCCATTTTCTGCCACTTTGGTCACAGAGAGGGAAACAGTAATGCAGTCGCTCCTGTATGCAACCCCCTGCCGTGGTATGCGAGTGGTTTGATCTGTGAGGCAGGACCAGGAGAAGGGGGGGGGCATGGGGTCAAGGTGAGCTCTAATACACTATTGATCCTCCCCAATTGAAAAGCTGATGGAAATTCACCCCCCCACCCACCCCGACCATCATCATGCTACTGTTTTCTGCCTCCCCGTTTCTCCTACTCTGTATCTTTGCCTCGTTTTCTTATTTCTCTCTTTGTCTTCCTCAGTGTTTTGCAAATCATGTCCAGCTTTGACGTCTTTCTCGGTGGCACTTAAGTCTCGATCCCTGTTTATATCTCTCTGCATTTTTCATCACTGATCGTTATTTGCAAGCTTTTTTTTTCCACGCCTCCGATGCCTCTTCGTTCTTTTTGGTTCCTGTTGTTCTTTTTCCACTCAGAGTCATTTTATATTGATCCAGGTGGATACAGCACGTGTGAGAGGTACTCTACACTCACTACGGCGTGCACAGTAAGTGGAACGGCAGCTAGAGTGGTGTATTAAATGCCACTGTGGCTTTGGCCTTAGGACTGCACAGTTATCCCTCTGCAGGAGGAACCAGTCAATAGCACTTCATCCTGGTCAACAATCAGTAACACTCCACTCAATCTACCATAACGTTTATGTATTCTTTCACAGTTGTTTGTACTGAGCATTGAGGAGGCACCTCTACGAATGATATTTATACCGTTTAGACTGAACACAATTTACACAAAGCAATGAAAATGGGATGAATTGCATCTACTGGAAGACGCCACAAAGATAGCGATGCAAGTATGGGAGAGTGAATGTGTATGTGTGCGCTTGATTTATGTTGTGTTGTGTTCTGGTCAATCGGTGCCGCTATCGTTACCAGAATCTCCCAGTACAATCAGAGGCAGTACACACTCGCCGGGCCCTGTGGCCTCCGATACGCATCTAGAAGATCAGAGGCCGAAAGCAAGCACAACAAGGGGGCGGCTCCCGAGAGGCGAGAGAGAAACGGAATCAGCTAGAACAAACCAAAAATCAAGACGATGCGTTCAGTGTTATTATTTTCCTGTCCCAATAATAAATATAAATACTCATTCAGTAGAATTGGTTTACGCTGAATTCAGTTTATTATGGATCTGCGCTGGTCCTGTTGGGATCCTGATCATTAGAGAACAGAGTAAAGAAAGCTAAAATTATATAGAAAAACAGATGGACTACAATCTGTACTTGTAGAACTACAAAGTTCTAAATAAAGATCACTAATCTCATACTGAATATGCTGAATAACACTGGTCCTAGTATCGCTACCTGTGGTTTACCATTCATCCTTTAAAGAAAAGCTCATTTATTTGGATTACACTCTGCACACATGTGACACAGATGAAAATGTATTACTCCCTCCATTGCACATGCTGTCCAGTGCTAATGTGATGCCACTGAGTTTCAACAGGAATGTGAATCAAAATCAGGCAGAGCTCGTACTGGCTTAGTAGGAGAAGGTGCACTAACTGTAACTAGTCCTTTCATTTCTAATGATTATCTCATGTGAACTCGGGTCACATTTATTTGTATAGCGCTGTTAACAACAGAGCATTGTTTCAAAGCAGCTTTCCAACTGGGCTCACAGAAAACCTATAAAAGAAAGAAAAAAGTCCCCAAATGGGATGATGCAGAAACCTGGGGATTACCAAGACTAAAAAAGGGGACCAAAAATAATCCAAACATACAAAGTTAAAATGTAAAAACGAACATAGAGAAAAAATAATATGTAAATATTGACAATGATAAATGAAAGACACTAATTATATAATATGCTAATTAATGGTAATTAAGATCCAGGCCACCCAAGGAGGTTGGGGAGTTTTTTCTGTGCCACTGTTACCCTACGTTTGTAACAGTGGCCTTATAAGATAATATAATGTTGTGTTGTAAAGCTGCTTTGAGATATTGCTCCATTGTCAGATGCTCTATAGAAATAAATCTGGACTGAATTGATGTGAGAAAATAAACATAAGGAAAAGTGAAAATATTCCAGCACAGTGCTGCATAAATAAAACGGTATAACAATTTCACATTTACATATTATCATCTACTGATACATCATCCCAGCTGTGACAGATAATATTGGACGTTCTCTGACATGGAATTGATTTCAAACTGCAGCTTTGTGGTTACATTGACTTGAGGCTTTCAGCCAGACTCTCACCAACTACCAAAATTATCTGAAGAAAGTAAGGAAAATTATAATCAAGTATTTAAATCAGTATATAATCAGTAAATGTCTGCTGCATTGGCTGAATACAAAAGTACCAACGTACCACACTGTGCAAAAGTCTTAGACCTCCAATAAATAATATACCTTTTATAATTATTTATCAGTCACTTTATTAGAATACAACCAGAATGCAGTACAATACATTTCTAAGCACTATTAGTAAAACTAAATAAGAAATCAGCTTGTTTTTTAGTATTTAGCTTAAACATAGCATAATAGCAGAACCTGGTAGCTTCGTTGGGATGCCACATGTGACGATTGGGAAATAATGATATAATGCCGTTTTACCTGCTAGAACAACAAATCTAATGGTGGCTGCAGACTTTTGCACAGCACTGCACAAGTAAACGAAATGGATTGTTGCATTTTATTTTACCCTAAACAATCACTCAAAACCCCTGAATAATCAATCCTGGTAAATGTTGTGACTTGTGGGTAACTTGATCACACACACACACACACACACACACACACAGTTCTTACACATCCCTCCCTCTCGTTGTCTCCTTTGCTCTTTTCACCATCCCTCGGTCTTTGTGGGAAAGGATCAGTCATAGCTTAA